>CAUYPK010087227.1:0-43782 GCA_963574355.1 Loris lydekkerianus | reverse complement strand
AGAGCCAATGTGGTGTAACTGTAGAGCACTAAGCAACAAATAAATCTGACAAACCAGTCTGGCAGGGGCCAAAAGGGAGAGTTGCTCTTTCTCAATTAAGCTTTATACTGGTGGTGCATCTAAGAGGTAGCATCACATCAGTAATAGCTCTTAACAAAAAATAATCATGGGATGAACTTGACATATGCTCGGGATCAGAAGAACCAACCATCTTACCCATTAGCAGTTTAGCCACATGTATACACAGATCATTATCACATACATATACTTAGCCTAAGTCTTTTATACCAAGCTAACAGATAATTGCAATTCCAAACATTTTGCTAGCACATAACTTTGCCAAAAAAATTAAATTGGTAAATAAAAGAACCATGCAATTTTTACATTTTTGGTGCTTGTTTTCAAGCTGCTACCAAATTTAGAAAATCATTCCCTTTAGAACAAAGGGCTTTTAGAATCTAAATATCAAATGAAATACTTCTAGCATTTGAAGAGTTTATTAGACACATACAATTACATTCAATGAAGTTATGAGTGAGCTACAAAATGGAAAATTAGGAACTCACATTGATAAAACCTCAAACACATCTCAATAAATTCAAGCTTTTTAGCTTAACATCTATATCTTTATCAATTTTTTTAAATGTAGAAGAACCCATTAAACACTTATGCAATAAAATTCAATGTTCTATGCTAAACGAAGAGAATTTTATAGTCCACAGCATGATTATAGTTACATATCACCTTTCTTCCACAATGCTTACATTACTTCACAAGTATAATTATTAAGCTATTAATACAAAGCAGAACACTTCTTCAAATTAAGGTACCTTGTGCTGTACGTAGCAAAGACTGCCTTCCTGCACCAAGTAAAGAAGTGACTCTTGAAATACTGGGTGGAATTTCTTTATCCAACATAGGGCCGATGCGCTGGCAGATTTGCAACAGATGATCAGGAGCCACATGCTTATTGGACAAGACCTAATTGGAGAGCAAGTTTTAATAACAACACTGTTTACAATAATATCAAAAAAATACTTAGGGATAAATCTGACAAAACATAGCATATATACTGAAAACTATAAAATATGTTAACAAATTAAAGACTTAAATGTAACAATAAGTTGACCTATAGATGCAAGCCCAGACCAATCAAACCTCTGGAAAGAATTTTTGTAGAAACTGATTATTTAGGCAGCGCCTCTGGCTCAAAAGAGTAGGGCGCTGGCCCCATATGCAGGAGGTGGCAGGTTCAAACCCAGCCCTGGCCAAAAACTGAAAAAAAAAAAAAAAGAGACTGATAATTTTATTCTAAAATGCATCTGTAAATGACCTAGAAAAGCCAAAGCAACTTTGAAAAGAACAAAGTTGCAAAGCTAACAATATCTGATGTTAAGACTTATTATGAAGCTATAGTTTGCGTGGTAAGTGGAATCCGAAAGAAATATTATAAAGCCATAGTAATCAAAACACCATGGTAGTGGAATAAAGACAAAGAGATCAATGAAACAAAGTCTCTAGAAGCAGTCCTACACATACACAGACAAATAATTTTTGACAAAGGTGAAAAGGCAATTTAGTGAAGAAAAGGTAGTCTTTTCAACAAATGATTCTGGACCAATTGGACATCCACTTGCCATATAAAAAATATTGATTCATACCTCCCATCATAAACAAAAATTATCTCATGATGAATCACACATAACCTAAAATCACAAAATTTCTTAAAATATTGGAGAAAAACTTTATGACTCTGGGTTAGAGAAAAATTCCTAATACGACATCAAAAGCACAATCCACAAAAGAACAAATTGATAAACTGGATTTTATCAAAACTAACGATTTGGGTTTGTTTGTTTGAGACAGAGTCTCACTGTGTCGCCCTCAGTAGAGTGCCGTAGTGTCACAGTTCACAGCTGGTCA
This sequence comes from Loris lydekkerianus, assembly GCA_963574355.1. Lineage (NCBI taxonomy): Eukaryota > Metazoa > Chordata > Mammalia > Primates > Lorisidae > Loris > Loris lydekkerianus. Next base: position 41,859 of record CAUYPK010087227.1, on the reverse strand, counting down.
GTGCAGGGGGCTGGTCAATTATGAAGGTTCTACTGTATGTGCATTTTATTTGCATTTTAATTACAAGAGAAGCGCTTGAGCCCAAGAGTTTGAGGTTGCTGTGAGCTGTGACGCACTCTATTGAGGGCGACATAGTGAGACTCTCTCAAAAAAAAAAAATGCAACAGGTAACCCTGTAAATGTAATTCATGAAAATGCCCAACATTACCTGATTTGAATATATCTCTTATAAACTTTTTTTTTTTTAATTTCAGTGTTTCACTTTGTGGCCCTTGGTAGAATGCTATAGCATCAAAGCTCACCGCAACCTCAAACTCTTGGGCTTAAGCAATCCTCTTGCCTCAGTCTCCTGAGTAGTAGCTGGGACTACAGGCATCCGTCATAACGCCCAGCTATTTTTTTTTTTTTTTAAGGAGACAAGGTCTTACTCTGGCTCAGGCTGGTCCGGAACCTGTGAGGTCAGGCAATCCATCCCCCTCAGCCTCCCAGAGTGCTAGCACCACAGGCCTGAGCCACCTTGCCTGGCCCGATATATCTGCAATAAATATTAAAGCAGCAAACCCAGGGCATATCAAGCATAATGATTCTAGCATTTAAGGAATGATAATCATCACTATGCAGTACTCTCCAGGACATACAGTAACTGATGTGGTCTAGATATTTGACCCTACCAAATTCCATATTGAAATTTGATCCCTAATGTTTTTTTGTTTTTTTGTTTTTTTTTTTTAGAAAGACAGAGTCTCACTTTATTGCCCTTGGTATAGTGCCATGGCCTCGCACAGCTCACAGCAACCTCCAACTCCTGGGCTTAGGCCAGGAGCGCCACACATTTTTTTTTTTTTTTGAGACAGAGTCCCAAGCTGTCACCCTGGATAGAGTGTCATGGCATCACAGCTCACAGCAACCTCAAACTCTTGGGCTTAAGCGATTCTCTTGCCTCAGCCTCCCAAGTAGCTGGGACTACAGGCACCCCCCACAATGTCCAGCTATTTTTTTGTTGCGGTTGCCACTGTTGTTTTAGCTGGCCGGGGCCGGGTTCAAACTCACCCGCCTTGGTGTATGTGACCAGCGCCCTACCCACTGAGCTACAGCCACCACCTGATCCCCAATGTTGAAGATAAAGCCTAATGGGGGATGTTTGAGTCATGAATGGCTTGGTACAGTCCTCACCATGTTGAGTTCTTGCTCTATTAGTTTCCATAAGAGCTGGTTATTAAAAAGAACTGGTACTAGGCCGGGTATGCCATGGCTCACGCCTGTAATCCTAGCACTCTAGGAGGCCAAGGCAGACGAATTGCCTGAGGTCACAGGTTCCAGACCAGCCTGAGCAAGAAAGAGACCTCATCTCTAAAAATAGCTGGTGTTGTGGTGGGCACTTATATTCCCAGCTACTCAGGAGGCTGAGACAAGAGAATCGCTTGAGCCCAAGAGTTGGAGGTTGCTGTCAGCTATGACATCACAGCACTCTACCAAGGGTGACAAAGTAAGACTGTCTTTAAAAAAAAAAGAAAAAAAAATAAATAAATAAGACTGGCACCTCCTTGCCCTCCCATGATCTCTGCATAGGCTGGCTCCACTTTCCCTTCCACCATGAGTGGAAGCAGCCTGAAGCCCTCACCAGAAGCCATGCTTCTTATACAATCTTACAGAACCCTGAGCCAAATAAACCTCTTCCTTTATAAATTACCCTGCTTCAGTTATTCCTTTACAACAACACAAACATGCCTTCTGAAGCGGTTTCATTTTAAAAAGAAAAAAATATACACATAGCAACACAAACAGACTAAGACAGTATCCCTAGCTCCCATCTGCTAATGCCCAAGGCACTGTGATACCAACAATGCCCCACATTTTCAAACTAAGAAACACAGCTCCAAAGGAACTCTGAAACACACAATCACAGACTTCATTTTCTCTTCTTAATAATGAATCGAAATGTAAAATAAGCCTGGATCCAATATAAAGATTACGTTAAGTTCTGGTGACGGAAAAGACTAGATAAAAATATCTTCAACTTCTCAAGCTGACTTGTATCTCACAGACATTCCAACATAAAAGTCAGAAGACAAATCAAAACTAAGGGCAGCTGGACCTAGCTACTTGGGAGGCTGAGGAAAGAGGACTGCTTTAACCCAAGAGTTTGAGCACAGCCAACACAGTAAGATTCCATTGCTAAAAAGTACTGAGATAGTCCTCAAAAATTTCTTTATTTTTAGCTGGGTATGTGCTCACGCCTGTAATACTAGCACTCTGGGAGACCAAGGCAGGTAGAGACTGCCTGAGCTCACAGGTTCAAGACCAGCCTGAGCAAAAGTGAGATCCTGTCTCTACTAAAATAGAAAAACTGAGGCAAGAGGATCATTTGAACCCAAGAGTTGGAGGTTGCTGTGAACTATGACGCCACAGCCCTCTAACCCAGGGTGACAGCTGGAGACAATGTCTTAAAAAAAATGTCTTTGGTTTTTGGGCGGCATCTGTGGCTCAGTGAGTAGGGCGCCGGCCCCATATACCAAGGGTCGCAGGTTCGAACCCATCCCAGCCAAACTGCAACTAAAAAATAGCTTGGCATTGTGACAGGCGCCTGAAATCCTAGCTACTCGGGAGGCTGAGGCAAAAGAATTACTTAAGCACAAGAGTTGGAGGTTGCGCTGAGTTATGATGCCACAGCACCCTACCAAGGGCAACAAAGTGAGACTCTGTCTCTAAAAAAAAAAAAAAAAGAAAAAAATTTTTGTTTTTTTTTTTTTTTTTGTTGTTTTTGTGACTGTTTTTTGAGCCAGGGTCTCATTTTGTCACCCAGGCTAGAATGCAGTAGCATCATCACACTTCAAACAATCCTCCTGCCTAAGCCTTCCAAGTAACTAGGACTACAACTACAGATGCATACCACCACACCCAGCTAATTTTTCTAAAATTTTTCCCCAGTAGAGACGTGAGAATTTGGGGGCGTCTCTTGCTCAGGGTGGTCTCCAACCCTTAGGCTGAAGCAATCTTCCCACTTCAGCCTCCCAAAGTGCTGGGACTGGTTATGAACCACCATGCTCAGCCCAAATTTCTTAGTACCAGTACTCTGTACTTTACAGTGCTAATACGTAGAAGTTAAAAACAACTTTTGTAGATAATCAGCTAAGCATAGTCAGTATTGAAAGGGAGAAGAAAGAAATGAGGAAAAGTAATTTCAACATAGCAAGAAAAATCAAACCTACCAACTCATCAAAAATAAAAATCTGAAAGCAAAAATCATCATTAATGGGTGGTGCCTGTAGCTCAGTGGGTAGGGCACTGGCCACATAAAACAACAAAAATAGCTGGGTGCTGTGGTAGGTGCTCTGTCTCAAAAAAATAAATTAATTAAAATTCTTCATTAATTATACTAATTGGGCAGCACCAGTAGCTCAGTGGATAGGGCGCCAGCCACATACAGGCTGGCAAGTTCAAACCCAGCCCAAGCCAGCCAGACAACAATGACAACTGCAAGAACAACAAAAATGGCTAGCGTTGTGGTGGGCGCCTATAGTCCCAGTTACGTGGGTGGCTGAGCTAAGAGAATCGCTTACGCCCGTGAGTTTGAGGTTGCTGTAAGCTGTGATGCCATGGCACTCTACCCAAGGCGACTGCTTGAGACTCTGGCTCCAAAAAAAAAAAAAAGGGCAATGCCCGCGGCTCAGTGGGTAGGGTGCCAGCCCCATATACCAAAGGTGGCATGTTCAAACCCGGCCCCAAATTGCAACAAAAAAATAGCCGGGCGTTGTGGCAGGCGCCTGTAGTCCCAGCCACTTGGGAGGCTGAGGCAAGAGAATCACGTAAGCCCAGGAGTTGAAGGTTGCTGTGAGCTGTGTGAGGCCACAGCACTCTACCAAGGGCAATAAAGTGAGTTCCGTCTTTAGGGAAGAAAAAAAAAAAAACTAGAAATAATTATACTAATTGACCGAAATTATCTAAAAAGTTTTAATATTTTAATAAACCAAAACCAAATCAGGAAAATAGCAAGATGGCTTCTATAAGGAGAAAATCACTTTTCTATAACCTAATAGATTTCATAAAGACTTCCAACTATTCAGGAAGATCAAGAACTCCTAGTTAATACGATTAATTTTAAGTTTTGAGGTAACAACAAGCCTATCTGGCAATAGAGAAGTTTTTTTGATAATCACAAAGATACAAAAGATTTGGACAAAAAGAATTTCTCCAAATAGAAAATACAGAATGTGGGCGGCACCTGTGGCTCAGTGGGTAGGGCAGTGGCCCCATATACTGAGGGTGGCGGGTTCAGGCCTGGCCCCTGCCAAACCACAACAAAAAAATGGCCAGGTATTATGGCCGGCGCCTGTAGTCCCAGCTACTCGGGAGGCTAAGATAGGGAGAATGGCCTGGGCCCAGGAGTTGGAGGTTGCTTGACTTGTGTGACGCCACAGCACTCTATTGAGAGCGATAGAGTAAGAGTCTATCTCTACAAAAAAAAAAGAAAGAAAAGAAAATACAGAATGCACAGAGGATAAAAATTAGCTACCCTTAAAATGAAGAGTCTTCAGTCTCACAGTAAAAATTAAATAGTAATATGGGTGGCGCCTGTGGCTCAGGGAGTAGAGCGCCAGCCCCATACACAGAGGGAGGCTGAGACCTGAGGATTGCTTGAGCTTAGGAGTTAAGAGGCCAGTCTGAGCAAAAAAGAGACACTGAGCCACGGGCACTGCCCTTGAACCTCCTCTATCAAAACTACAAAAATTAGGGTGGCGCCTATGGCTCAAAGGAGTAGTGCACTGGCCCCATATGCTGGAGGTGGCGGGTTCAAACCCAGCCCCAGCCAAACACTGCAAAAAAAAAAAAATACAAAAATTAGCTGGGCCTTGGGGCCAGTACCTTAGTCCCAGCTACCCAGGAGGCTAAAGCAGGAGGATTGCTTAAATCCTGATGCTCTGGCACTCTAGCCAAGGCAACCAAGTGAGACATTGTCTCTTAAAAAAAAAAAAGTAGGGTGGCACCTGTGGCTCAATGGGTAGGACACTGGCCCCATATACTATACCAAGGGTGGTGGGTTCAAGCCCAGCCCTGGGGTGGCACCTGTAGCTCAAGTGACTAAGGTGCCAGCCACATACACCAGAGCTGAAGTGTTCAAATTGGGCCCGGGCCTGCCAGACAATACAGATACAAAAGACAATGACAGGGTGGCACCTGTGGCTCAGTGAATGGGGCGCCGGCCTCATATACCGAGGGTGGCGGGTTCAAACCCAGCCCCAGCCGAACTGTAACCAAAAAATAGCTGGGCGCTGTGGCAGGCACCTGTAGTCCCAGCTGCTCGGGAGGCTGAGGCAAGAGAATTGCCCAAGAGCTGGAGGTTGCTGCGAGTCCTGTGATGTCACAGCACTCCACTGAGGGCGGTAAAGTGAGACTCTGTCTCTACAAAAAAAAAAAAAAAAAAAAAGATAATAACAACTGCAACCAAAAAATAGCTGGGCATTGTGGTGGGAGCCTGTAATCCTAGCTACTTGGGAGGCTGAGGCAAGAGAATCACTTTAGCCCAGGAGTTTGAGATTGCTGTGAGCTGTGACACCACAGCACTCTACCCAGGGTGATAGCTGGAGGCTGTGTCTCAAAAAAAAAAAAAAAAAAAAACCACCTGGCCCCAGCCAAACTGCAATAAAAAAAATAGCCAGGCGTTGTAGTGGGCACCTATAGTCCAGCTACTTAGGAGGCTGAGGCAAGAGAATCACCTAAGCTCAGGACTGGAGGTTGCTGTGAGCTGTGCAATGCCACAGCACTCTATCGCACTCTACCAAGGGTGATAAAGTGAGACTGTCCTTACAAAAAAAAAAAAAGTAAGCCGGGTGCAGTGGCTCATGCCTGTAATGCTAACAACTCCGGGAGGCAGAGAATGCTTGAGTTCAGGAGTTCAAGATCAGCCTGAGTAAGAATGAGACTCACGTCTCTACTAAAAATAGTTAGCTAGGCATCATGGTGGACACCTGTGTCCCAGCTGAGGCAAGAGGATCAATTGAGCCCAAGGAGTTTGAGACTGCTGTGATCCATAGCTCTCTAGCTTGGGGCAACAGAATAAGACAGTCTCAAAAAAAAAAACAAAAGGTATGAATGTGCTCACACAGGTATATTTATTTGGATATACGAACAAGTTTTGTAATTACTAAACAACTTTTATGTTTGATAGAGTAAAAACATTACAAAAAAAAATTTGAAATATTGGAAGAGTTCAGTCCTTAAAAAGACCATGTTTACATTTGTCAAAGTTTACCCTGCTGAAGAGATAAAAATAACGTATTTGTAAACTGCCATATAAAATGCCCACAGAAATTAAGTGATATTAAATATTTTAAGAAACCCTGGCCAAAAAAAAAAAAATATATATATATATATTTTAAGATTAAATTTTCTACTGTGAATTTAACATTAATCAAACAATAAACACAAATATACTTGTTTCTATAAGCATTACTAGATTGATAAATAAGACTTGTAATTGAAGGTTTAAGGAAACTACTTACAACTTCAACAAATGCTGATTTTTTTTTTTTTTTTAATTTTGCAGTTTTTGGCCAGGGCTGGGTTTGAACCCGCCACCTCCGGTATATGGGGCCAGTGCTCTACTCCTTTGAGTCTTTGAGTCACAGGCGCTGCCCCAAATGCTGATTTCAATGTAAATAACCTTTAAGTCTATCCATACTTCACACAAAAATCCTACTCAAAAAAAATTAATAACGGTGAGCTCCCTAAGGATTTTTTTTCCTTGTTGACAGAAACTGGCCTACAAAAATGTTATCACATTATTGTCTCTTAAACTCTTTCCCCTATTTAAATAAGCCCCTCCTTTATAAACATACTCCTTCCCAATTCTCATGCAGAATTCTATGGTTCTATTTCCTTCTTCCCTTCTTCATCACCTATGTACATGAAGATTAAATTCCATGAATTGACAGCCCAACAGCTTATAAAGGCTTAGGTATTAAGCGATAACCAGTTTCAATTTTTCCATGAAGTGAAAGTACCAAGAATACTTTCAGCCGCTAATATTGACTAGAATGAGAGCATGATTCCAAATCTAAGAAAAGTGGCAGCTTTGTAAATGCCAATATTAAAATCACCTAAAAAGCTTTTTAAAAATACTGATGTCCAGGGTGGCGCCTGTGGCTCAGTGAGTAGGGCACCAGCCCCACATACCAAGGATGGTGGGTTCAAACCTGGCCCCAGCCAAACTGCAACAAAAAATAGCTGGGCGTTGTAACCCAGCGCCTGTAGTCCCAGCCACTCAGGAGGCTGAGGCAAATCGCCTAAGCCCAGGAGTTGGAGGTTGCTGTGAGCTGTGACGCTACACATTTGGGGAATGGCTAATATATCTGCATTTTATAAAGTTCCCCAGATGATTTTAACACAAGGATGAGAATCAGTGAGAAAGAATAAAACAGACAAATCCAAAATGTGAAAAATTCTACAGGACAAATGACTCAGTCTCCAGAAAATCATTAATGTAGAAACAGAACAATTATTCAAGATAAAAACAGATTTAAGATAAAATCAATGCAGTGCATGGATCTTGTCTGAAGACCAACTCAAACTAATGTAAATCCAAAGAACAAAAAGCAAATATTGATTCTGCAACACTAGAACTTGGTCGTAAAAGCAGTTGTATTTTAAAGCTACACTCCAAAGAATTTAGAGATGAAATGAAATGTCTGGAATTTGCCCTAAAATATTCTAGCATTACCCAATGAAATGAAGAACTATCTGGAACTTGCTTGAAAACAACAGAGTTGGAGAAGAGGAGTAAACTAATATTCTTTAACAATTACTGAGGCTGGACGCTGGAAAATGAGTATGTGGTAGGTAGACCATTAGGCCATTTTTCTTAAAGATTTTTTGGGGGTTTGAGACAGAATCTCATTATGTCACCCTTGGTGACACGACGTCACAGCTCACAGCAACCTCAAACTCTTGGGCTTAAGTGATTCTCTTGCCTCAGCCTCCCAAGCAGCAGGGACTACAGGTGCCTGCCACAACCAGCTACGTTTTGATTGTAGTTGTCATTGTTCTTTGGCAGGCTCGGGCTGGATTCAAACACGCCGGCTCCAGTGCATGTGGCCAGTGCCCTAGTTGTTGAGCCACAGGCACCAAACCTTTCTTGAAGATTTCTATTAACAGTTTTTATTTTTTTAAAAAAGGAGTATACATCAAGTAGAAATCAAAGCAAACGGAAAAAATTAGTAAAACAAATTCAAAATTCAAATTTGTTAATAGTACTCCTATATAGGGATAGGATGTATTATTCTCATTGGAATTTATTTTTTTTTTTTTTTTTGAAAGTCTTACCTTATCGCCCTCAGTAGAGTACTATGGCATCATAGCTCACAGCAACCTCAAATTCTTGTGTCTTGCCTCAGCCTCCCCAGTAGCTAACACTATAGGCACTCGCCATAATGCCCAGGTATTTTTTTTTTATTAATATTAAATCATAGCTATGTACATCAATGCGATCATGGGGCACCATACACTGGCTTTATAAACAGTTTGACACCTTTTCATCACACTGGTTAACATAGCCTTCCTGGCATTTTCTCAGTTATTGTGTTAAGACAATTATACTCTACATTTACTAAGTTTCACACGTACCCTGAGATGCACCGCAGGTATAATCCCACCAATTTTTTTTTTTTTTTTTTTTATGAGAAGGGGTCTTGGGCAGCGCCTGTGGCTCAACGGAGTAGGGCACTGGCCCCATATGCTGGAGGTGGCGGGTTCAAACCCAGCCCCAGCCAAAAACTGCAAAAAAAATAAAAAAGAGAGAAGGGGTCTTGCTCTTGCTCAGGCTGGTCTCCATAGGCCTCAGCTTCCCAAGGTGCTAGGATTACAGGCAAGAGCCATCACCCCTGCCTTTGGAACGCTTCTCAGAGAAAAAACGTTGGGTCCTGCTCAGGGGCTCATGCCTATAATCCTAGCACTCTAGAAGGCTAAGGCAGATGGACTGCTTGAGCTCACCAGTTTGAGACCAGCCTGAGCTACAGCGAAACCCCATCTCTAAAAACAGCTGGGCATTGTGGCAGGCGCCTATAGTCCCAGCTACTTGGGAGGCTGAGGCAAGAGAATCGAATGAGCCCGTTAAGTTTGAGGTTGCTGTAAACTATGGCACCATGGCACACTCTACCAAGGGTGACAATGTGAGACTCCCACAAAAAAACAAAACAGGGTGGTGCCTATGGCTCAGGGAGTAGGGCACAAGTCCCATATACAGAGAGTGGCGGGTTTGAACCCAGCCCTGCCAAATTGCAACAAAAAAATAGCCAGGTGTTGTTGTGGGCATCTGTAGTCCCAGCTACTCCAGAGGCTAAGGCAAGAGAATCACCTAAGCCCAAGAGGTGGAGGTTGCTGGGAGCTGTGACACCATAGCACTCTACCGAGGGCGACAAAATAAGACTCTGTCTTTTAAAAAAAAAAAAAAAATTTGGAGGCCTAGAAGCTATACATATACCCTAATAAAAGAATAATTCTCCTCTGTACAGGTTTATCATCATCTGTTGAGTGCTGGGGCGGAAAGAAGAAAGTAAAGTAGGAAGAATATACCCATCAGGCAGGCCAAATCAGGCAAGTCACAGCCAAATCAAAGTCATATACAAAAAATTCATTAATAAAATATATTTTTAAGCAGACATTTAAGCAATTCTCATAGCAAAAGCCAAAAAACAGACCAGGCAGGAGGCTCACACCTATAATCCTTGAATTTGGGGAGGCTGAGACAGGAGGATTGCTTGAGGCCAGAAATTCAAGACCAACTTAAGCAAAAGTGAGAGGGCAGTAATGTGATCATAGCTCAATACAGACTAAAACTCCTAGGCTTAAGAAGTAGCTGTGCCTACAGGTACACAACACTTGGCTACTTTTTCTGGTTTTTGTAGAAATAGATCTCATGTTGGCCAGGCTATTCTACAATTCCTGGGCTCAAGTGATGCACTAGCCTCACCTTTCCAAAGTCCTGAGATTATAGGTGTGACCCATCAGGCCCGTCCCAAAAAAATGCAGTGTTTACTTCAAACTCAAGGAAGACAAATATTAAGATTCTTTGTTAGTTTTTTTTTTTGTTTGTTTGTTTGTTTGTTTGAGACAAGAGTCTCATTTTACCACCCTGGATGGAGTGCAGTGGTGTCACAGCTCACAGCAATCCCCAACTCCTGAGCTTAGGCGATTCTCTTGCCTCAGCCTCCAGAGTAGCTGGGACTACAGGCACCCGCCACAATGCCCAGCTATTTTTTGTTGCAGTTTGGCAAGGACCGGGTTGGAACCTACACCCTCGGTATATGGGGCCAGTGCCCTACTGACTGAGCCACAGGTGCTGCCCCTCTTTGTTACTTTCACTAGACTCAATTGTTCATATAAACAAATCCCTTGGTTTACTTCTTTTTAATTCATGAATAGTAATAAAATTCTACCACCTTCTGTTTACAGATCTTAAAGGAACCTTTGTAAAGAAATCACTTAGAAGTTTTTTTCTTTTCCAATTGTTTTCTCTACACAAGATGCTAAATAAGGCCTAGCAACTAAAGAAAATCTTTGTCCTAATAAACAAATTGGTGACAATCTTTTCTTTTCAAGTGCTTTATTGCACTAAAGATAAACAAATCTCTGCAAATGATGGAATTGTGGCTACAACCAAAGTATTGTGAGAACAACTAAACAAATTCATAAAACAAAAGAGAAGTGAAAGGCACATTGATAGTCTAAAAAAAAAAAAAAAACAAACCTGCCTATTTAAAGCCTATATTGTTATGCACACCAAAATCAACGTAAAACTCATCAAAATAAATCAACTTCATATTGCTCCATACAGAGCAGCAAAAGTATTCGAATGTCGTTATCACAAAGCAGCAAAAATTTTATTATGTCTTTAGGTAAAAAAGGAAAAGAAAAGAAAAACCAAGCACAGGAACCTTCTCCACCTTCCAAAGGTTTTATTTCTAGGGAACAAGTGGTCGGGAGAACTGGCCCCAGCAGAAGAGACGAGACCAATCAGAGCCCGGGTTACAAGGCCAGCAGCTGGGGCATGAGGTGCTGGGAGGGCCCAGCTGACTGGCCGGCCCGCGCTGACCACCCGCCCGTGGGCGGCCGCACCTGGACGCCGAGCCCCACCGCAGGTCCTCCGCGCGACTCGACCCGACCCGCGTCGGCCCCCACCCCCGCCACCGCGTCGCCCCGCTTAGACTGTTTCCGGCCAAAACAAACCTAATAATTTCAAAACCAGAACCACACCTCCCGGGGATTAGGGCCGCTGTCCCCCAGCCGCCCCCGGCGCAACGCACACGCTCCGGCCGCCGGGCGCGATCGGCGCGCGGGGCTCGGGGCCGGGGGCGGATGCGCGGGGGACGCGGGCAAGGAACGCGTCCAATGCTCACCAATTCCTCGTAGCTCCTGTTGTGCTCGTTGCCCTCCCAGTCCAGCCTCTTCGGCAACAGCTGGAAAGACATGAAACGCACACTAGAGACAGCCGCTCCGGCGCGGGGGGTGGGGGGCGCGGGCCGGCATCCCTGCGGGCAAGGTCGGGCGGGGGACGCGGGGGGCGCGCGGGACGGGCGGGCACAGACCTGGTACTGCTCCAGCTCCTGCACCAGCACCTGCAGCCGAGAGACGCGCGGTCAGGGGTGGGGTCCGGCTCGGGGAGCGCCCGCTCCGTCCCCGCCCTCCGCCGAGACCCCCGGCGGCAGGGGGGAAACCGAGGCCGCCGCCCGCGGGCCCACACTCACCTGGGCCGCTCTCCGACACGGGCCGGCCGATAGGTACCGGGCGATGAGGAAGTACAGCTCTGCGGGAAGGCGGGGGAAACGGAGTCAAGACCGGGGGCGGAGGAGACGGGCCGGGGACGCGGGGGGCGCCGGGGCAGGGGTGGCGCGGCCGCGCATCTTACCCGATTCGATGAGGGGCACCGGACGTCGGGCGGACGAGGGCTCCGCCATAGCCGGGCACGGGGCGGGAGGGGCGAGCTGGCAAGCGAAGCGTGTAGGCCGCGCCGAAGCCTGACCGGGCCGGCGTCCCCTCTCCTCAGGCGCGCGCCGCCGCCGCCATGCCGTGCGCGCCGCCAGGGCCTGCGCCTCCGCGGGGGAGGAAGTAGTCCCTCCCCGGGAGCGGAAAAGTAGTTCCTCTGCGGAGGCGCGGGGGCGCGGCGCAGGCACGGACGGTCGCTCCCTGCCGGCGAAAGCGAGCTTCTCCCCACCTCTCCTCTGTCTCCGGGGTCGCAGGAAGGAGAATGTGGCGACTAGGCAAGGGCCTGGGCCCCGGGTTGCAGCGGCGAGTGGGGGAAGGGAGCGCGCGTGGCCCGGGATCCCTGCGCGTGGTGAGGCGGTCCCGGCCTTTGTGAGGCGGCGCCGCGGCAGCCGGGGGCGGAGGTCGGGCCAGCAGCGGCTCCGGGGCCGGACGAGGGGTTGGTCAGCCGACCCCCGGGGCGGAACCACGGGGCCAAACGACACGGGGCGAATCCTGGCTGTTGAGTTCATGCACTCCCAGGTCGTTGGGAAGGGACACTTCCCGGATGGTCGGCTGGGGCCAGCGTTTTTTGCTTCCCACGAAAGATCACTTCGAGGACACCGAAACCTCAAAATTGAGAATCTGCTGGCCGCGCAAAGGGGAACGTCTCCAGATCGGCTCCCTGCGGCCGGGAGAGGGACTGCGGGCGTCCCCCGGTTGGGGAGGGGCGCCAGGTCCAGCACTGACCCTTTGCTTGGAGCAGGTCGCCCACGTTGACCGAGACTCAGTGTCGCTGAAGGATGAAGAATCCAGCAGTCTCTTCGTGGAGAGAAAGCGTTAAATAAAATGCAGCTGAGGGTGGGCAAGGAGCTTGAGGGCAGTGCGGGCAGGTGCAGACCCCTCCAAGGAAGAGAAGACAGTGACAGCATTTCAAGTTAGAGGGGTGGACACGGGCAAAAAGTCCCTTAAGTGCCTGGTAGGCTTCTGCCCTAACAGGATTCACTACCTCAGCGTACCCAGTGTGCCCCCTGGTCTGAGCCCTGAAAGTTCATAAGTGAGCAAAACCAATGCTGGGCAGCGCCTGTGCCTCAAGGAGTAGGACGCCGCCCCATGTACCGGCGGTGGGGGTTCAAACCCGGCCCCGGCAAGAAAAAAAAAAAAAAAAAACAATGCCCCTGCCCTCGCGGGGTGCGTGTAGACTATTATTGATAGTAACCTCCGCAGTATACGAAAGTTAAACGTATCAGACTGGGGCGACACTCGCTGCCTGGACTTGGTCCTGGCTCCACTAGCTAACAGATGTGTGACCTTGATATTTGTGCCCACGCCTGGGCAGCATAGTACACCCCTTCTCTACAAAAAAAAAAAAAAAAAAAAAACCACATTAAAATTGTGCCAGGTGAGGTGGCAGTCACCTGTAGTCCCAGCTACTAGGGAGGATGAGGCAGAAAGATCACTTAAGCCCAGGAGTTCAAGGTTGCAGTGGGCTATGATGAGGTGATAATGTAAGATCCTCAAAAAAAAAAAAAAAAATTGTGCCCACATCATAGGTTGGTAAGGATTTAATGCATTAGTAAATGTTCCTAGTGTATAGTAAGCACCATATACGAGCTGGCTTATTTATATCAAACAGCAAAAGCTCACGTGCATAAGTATGTCTGTGGTGTGTCTGTGAGATTACTAAAAATGTTTGAGCTACTCAGTTTGTTTTTACCTTAGCAAACACTGCCAAATGATGGTGATAGAAAGATGAAGGAATAAGCCACAGCTTTGCCCTCAAAGACTTAAGTGTGTCCTAGAGGAAACAGGTGTAAGCAAATGATACCAAAATGTAGGGGTGAAAAGGATTGGAGATCTACTTGCCTATGGGAGGTATAAATGTTAGGGAAGTTTGGGTTATCCAGACTACAGAGTGTGGGAGGGGATTTCAAGCATATAAACAAAGGGCCAGGATGCGAATATGTTTTCAAGTTTAAGGAACTCTAGGATGATTACTTGGAATGACTTTGGAGACAATGGGACCATTAAGTCGGAGGTTGAAATTGGGAGCATTTGAAGAATACTAAGCCAGAAAGGATTCGGTCTCTAAGTTAGGATGGGTTTCAGAAGGTTAAGCACAAGAGGCAGGAAAACCACTCTGTAGCCCCCTGGAAATGAAGATGCCTTAGGGCAGTGATTATGCAAATGAAGAGGAAGAGACATTAAATAAGAAAGTTGAAGTTGAGGCAGGGCACAGTGGTTCACCCTATAATCCTAGCACTTTGGGAGGCTGTGGGAGGAAAATTGCTCAAGCTCAGGAGTTCAAGACCAGCCTGAGCAAGAGCCAGGATCTGGCTCTGCTAAATAGAGAAATTACCAGGTGAAGCACGCCTATAATCCTAGCACTTTTTTTTTTTCTTTTTTTTTTTTTTTTTTGCAGTTTTTATCCAGAGCTGGATATGAACCAGCCACCTCCAGCGTATGGGCCCGGCGCCCTACTTCATTGAGCCACAGGTGCCACCCTTTTTTTTTTTTTTTTTTTTTTTTTTGGGACTTGAGTCTCAGTTTGTTGCCCTCAGTAGAGTGCCCTGGGGTGTCATATCTCACAGCAACCTCAAACTCCTGGGCTTGCGATCCTCTTGCCTCAGCCTCCCCAGTAGCTGGGACTACAGGTGCCTGCCACAGTGCCTGGCTATTTTTAGAAATGAGGTCTCCTTCTGGCTCAGGCTGGTCTCAAACCTGTGAGCTCGGGCAATCTACCCATCTCAACCTCCCAAGTGCTGAGATAACAGGCATGAGCCACCAAGCCTGGCCTTAATCCTAGCACTCTTAGGAGGCCCAGGCACAAGGATCACTGGAGTGCAGGAGTTCCAGCCTAAGTGAGACCCCCCTCTCTACTGAAAATAGAAAAAAAAAAAAAAAAAAATTAGCCAGGCATTATAGAGCCTATAGTCCCAGCCACTTGAGAGGCTGAGGCAAGAGGATCCCTTGAGCTTAGGAGTTTGAGGTTGCTGTGAGCTTGGCTGACACCAGGGCACACTAGCCTGGGGCAACAGAGTGAGCTCTGTCCCAAAAAAAAAGGG
This sequence comes from Loris lydekkerianus, assembly GCA_963574355.1. Taxonomy (NCBI): domain Eukaryota; kingdom Metazoa; phylum Chordata; class Mammalia; order Primates; family Lorisidae; genus Loris; species Loris lydekkerianus. The sequence continues at coordinate 26,842 of CAUYPK010087227.1, read as the reverse complement.
GGGGGAGGGATAGGAGGATTTAAACTTCGAAAAATTGACCAAAGAGTTGTGTATTTCATTTTGTAACAATATCACAAAAGATAGCTCCCAAAAGAGTTTCTGTCCCAAGCACTCATATTGTCTGAAATTATAATTCTGTTATTGATAGCATGGTAACCATTGTGAGAGATCAGAAGTGATGATGTGAGTTTTCCTTTGCAAGAGCTCTGATGGGCTTGTTACAACTTTTTCCAACGTCCATGATAGATACTCTTTCTATACTTACAATAGAGACAAAGAATTTTAACAAGAGGCAGATGATCTTGCCCATTCAACTCCCAAATGACAAGAGACCCAGATGTGACTCTCATATGTGCCTGCCGAAGACAGGAAGGGAATATATTGTCCATCGGCAATTCAATAATTGGTACCTGCCAACAGTGGTTGCCAAGGGTGGATTGCTTGAGCTCAGGAGTTAGAGACTCTCCTGAGCCAAGAGCAAGACCTCAAGAAAGAAAAAAGGAAAAATTTGCTTTGAGTGGTGGTGTTTACTGGTAGTCTTCCTGGCTGCTGGGGAGGCTGAGGCAGGAGGATTGCTTTTTCTTCTTTTTTGAGAGCATCTCACATGGGACTTTTGGCAGAGCCCTGGTGTTACAGCTCACAGCAACCTCAAACTCTTGGGTTCAAGTGATCCTCTTGCCTCAGCCTCCCAAGCAGCTAGGACTACAGGCGCCAGCCACAGTGCCCGGCTATTTTTTAGAGACAGGGTCTCGCTCTGGCTCAGACTGGTCTCAAACCTGCCAGCTCAGGCAATCCACCGGCCTCCGCCTCCCAAGTGCTGGGATTACAAGTGTGAGCTACCGTGCCCAGCATAGGAGGATTTCTTGAGCCCAGACTTTGCTAATGACTAATCCTAGCACTCTGGGAGGTGGAGGCAGGTGGATTGCCCTGAGCTCACAGGTTCAAGACCAGTCTGAGCAAGAGTGAGACCCCCATCTTTAAAAATAGCTGGGCATTTTGGCAGATGCCTGTAGTCCCAGTTGCTTGGGAGGCTGAGGAAAGAGAATCCCTTAAGCCCAAGAGTTTGAGGTTGCTGTGAGCTGTTATGCCAATAGCACTCTACAGAGAGTGACAACGTAAGACTCTGTCTCAAAAAAATAAAATAAGTTAAAAAAATTAAGTGGGGTCTTCCTAGTCACCACCACTTAGGAGACCCAAAATCATTAAATGTGAAAGTGGATCTGGAAAGTGATGAGCAAACCAATCTAGTTCCAACAATTCACATAAGAGAATGGTCAAAAATGAGTTTAAAATATAGGTTAGGGTCAGTTTTGAAAGACTGAAAAGTGAGATAAGAAAATGGAGATGGGCTCAGCGCCTGTAGCTCAAACGATTAGGGCACCAGCCACACAGACTGGAGCTGGCGGGTTCGAATCCAGCTGGGCCTGCCGAACAACAATGACAGCTACAGCCAAAAAAAAATAGCCAGGCATTGTGGTGGACACCTGTAGTCCCAGCTACTTGGAAGGCTGAGGCAAGAGAATCGCTTAAACCCAAGAGTTTGAGGTTCCTGTGAGCTATGACGCCACAGTCTTCTAGTGAGGGTGACATAGTGAGACTGTCTCTAAAAAAAAAAAAAGAAAGAAAGAAAAAATGGAGATGGTGCAAAGAAAATTAACATCTTTCAAAGTCTAATTTTTTTTTTTTTTGGAGACCGTCTCACTGTGTCACACTCAGTCGAGTGTTGTGGAGTCACAGCTCACAGCAAACTCAAACTCTTGGGCTTAAGCGATTCTCTTGCCTCAGCCTCCCAAGTAGCTGAGGCTACAGGCACTAGCTACAATGCCCGGCTATCTTTTTATTGTAGTTGTCGTTGTTTAGCAGGCCCAGGCCAGGTTCGAACCCACCAGCCCCGGTGTATGTGATTGGCACCCTAACTACTAAGCTATGGATGCCAAGCCCAAAGTCTGATATTAATGTAAATTTATTTAACTGAATTTAGGATCATTCACCAGGCATCTAGTGTATGCTTTGGACCTCCAGGACAGTGATACCACAAACTGAATCCGTATGTGGAGGTGAAATTAAGTACCCACAAAAACCTGGATCAGGGCAGCGCCTGTGGCTCAGTAGCGTGCTGGCCCCATACACCAAGGGTGTCGGGTTCAAACCCGCCCTGGCCAAACTGCAACGAAAAAATAGCTGGGCTTTGTGGTGGGTGCCTGTGGTCCTAGCTACTCAGGAGGCTGAGGCAAGAGAATCACCTAAGCCCAAGAGCTGGAGGTTGCTGTGAGCTGTGACGCCACAGCACTTTACCTAGGGCAACAAAGTGAGACTCCATCTCAAAAAAAAACAAACCTGGATCATTTCATTCATTCAACAAAAATCTGTATTGAAAGTCTCCCCTAAGGCAGTTACCCTGTGATGAAAAACTAGCCCCTAGGCTTCTGTTGGATAAATTCCCTAGAAATAGAGTTAACATCCTTGCTAGATTTTTTGAGAACTTTGATGGAAAAAATAAATGAAGGTATTCGATCTTTTGATAAACTCTCAGTCACTGACATCCTGCATCTAATTCCTGAGGCCCTTTGTCCCCCTACTGGTGGTGTCATCTTTCCCGCAGGACCTTTTTTTCACTTAAAGTCTATCCCAAACAGCTGACTTGTCCTGCCTCCCTCCACAAATTGTTTCCACATTTATCTCTTCCCTCTGCAGCTTCTGCCTTTCTTTCCCTTGTCATTGGCTTCTGTCCCTGTTCCCAGCTTGCAGGCACTGGCCCAGGTCTGTCTCCAGATCTTACCAGTTCTTTCACTGAGATGTTTCTCACGGTATTAGAGAAAACATAATGTGTTTGGATAAGACTTTGGGAACCCAGGAGCTAAAATCAAAATGTGCCTGTGTTTGAATATTGGAAATGGGCAACCTCTCTGCTCAGTAGTTTTTGTTTTTGTTTAATGATCTTTAAATTGAGGGTGACAACTAACAGATTTATTACTGAAGGTTTTTATAACCTGGACACTGAGCTAATCATGTAAATGTTCTATTTAATACACATTAGATACCTAGAACAACTCATATACAAGTGGTTTGTGGGCATTTCTGGAGAGAAGGCATGTGAAGTTCTTTGGACAATGCCTTGCACTCCACATGATGCAGTTATATAAAAATGATTTTTTTTTTTTTTTTTTTTTTTTTTTTTTGAGAGAGTCTCAGTTTGTTGCCCTCAGTAGAGTGCCTTAAGTACCACTTAACACATTACTTCTCTATCCAGGTCTTTCTTATTCCCAATCACCTCAAATCCAATCTTTTTGGCTTTGCTTTTAAAGCTGCTTGGGCCATTCTGCCCTCCACCCTGCTCCACTCCCAGCGCGAAGCACAGCTCCCTTGCCCTTGGGTTTCTGATAGGTGGCCCCGGTGGCAGTCCCCTTGCAGGAGTTGGAAGACTGGGGTTTCCCTGTTCCAAGCTTCTGTTCCTGTGGGGCAGCCCTCTCTCCATCTTGTAACCCTCGCTGGGTCTTCATACCCCCACTGCCCTGCCCTTCGGCTTCTCTCCTGATGAGAGGCATGATTGGAGGGAGCCCAGGATACTTCACCTTCCCCTGCTGATTTATTTTAACTCTCCCCACACCCTTATAAATGGTACTGTCATTAACTCTCCTCAATTATCCCAACTAATTATGCCTCCTGTTTTCTTCCAGAAATATCAGATATAAAATCTCTCCCTAAGTGACACCTACCCTCTCTCTTCCCTGTGGCTGCCCAGAACACCTTCTCTCCAGGTCTCCTCTCTTGTCGTCTAGCTCGAAAGGATCCACCTAAACCCTAAACTACTTCTTCACAAAAACCTTTCCTAAGTCCCTCGTCTTTTTTTTTTTTTTTTCTTTTCTTTTTTTGAGATAGTTTCACTTGGTGGAGTCCATGGCATCACAGCTCACAGCAACCTCCAGCTCTTGGGCTTAGGTGATTCTCTTGTCTCAGCCTCCCAAGTAGCTGGAAGAACAGGCACCCGCCACAATGCCCAGTTATTTTTGTTGTTGTTACAGTTTGGCTGGGGCCAGGTTTGAACCCACCACCCTCCGTATAAGGGGCCGGTGTCCTACTTACTGAGCCACAGGCACCGCCAGGCCCTCGTCTTGTATGTCGCACATGGAAACTGTCAGTAAACTGTCTGATGAGCTTGTCTTCAGAATACATCTAGAACAGTGGTTCTCAACCTTCCTTATGCCGCGGCCCTTACATACAGTTCCTGTGGGTTGAGACACACTGATATGAAAACCGTTGATCTAGAATTTAAGCCCTCCTCACCTCCTCACCTAGATAACAACCTTCTAGCTTCTACCTGCATCATGTTACCTATTCTCAACAAGGAGATGGAGGGATCCTGTTAAAACCAAAGTCAGATCTGTCCCTTCTCCCTCAAAATCCTTCAACAGCTCCCATCTGACTAAGAGGAGAAGCTCGAGTCCCGTGTGATCCAGCCCCTCTCCTGCTTCTCTGACCTCCTGTCTTCCTGTTCTTCCCTTTTCACCCTCTGCTCCAGCCACACTGCTGGGGATGTTCCCTGGACATGCCAGGCACGCTGCTGCCTCCGGGCTTTGTACTTGCATTCCTCCTGCAGGAATGCTTCCCCCCTAGAAAACTACCTGGCCCAGGCCCTGCCCCTCCTTCAAGTATTGGCTTAAATATCACATTTTCCTAAATAAAAGTAAAACTTAACCTCACTCTGAAACCCCATTTTCCTTTTCTTCTTCCTCCTCCTGTTTCTTCCTCCATTGCACTTCAGACCTTCTGATCCACTGTAAAATACGCCCATCTAGTTTATTGGCTTTCTCCTCCCATTTGAGATTTATATCTGTTTTGCTTCTAATACATCTGGAGCTATTAGGAAGGCGGAAATACATACAGTAGGCATGCAATAAATATTTACTGAATGTTTAACGAAAAATTGCTCAACCAGACAGTCCATCAAATATGAGATAGTTAGCCTTTCAACATTCATTCACAAATCTTTTAGCTGCTTTGGTGGTTAGATCCAAAGACAATCCACAGGCCAGGCGCAGTGGCTCACACCTGTAATCCTAGCACTCGGGAAAGCCAAGACAGGCAGAGTGCTTGAGCTTTGGAGTTTGAGACCAGCCTGAGCAAGAGTGAGACCCTGTCTCTTTTAAAAAAAAATAGAAAACTTAGCCAGGCATTGTGGCAGGAGCCTGTAGTCCCAGCTACTTGGGAAGCTGAGGCAAGAGTTCTCCCTGACTCCCTTCCTAATTAATTCTACCACTACTTTTAAATGTCCTTAAGTACCACTTAACACATTACTTCCATTGCAAGACCCAGCCCACCATGGCCCTGTAGGATAAGGGCCTCATGGTTTCTCTCAAAGACAGCATAAGGGGAATCAGTGTCTCTACAGAGGTGAGGTGAGTAGGAAAAGAACATTTTCAGAAACAACAGCTGAGGCTGCTTTAGGGAGAAGATCCCAAAACTGCAAGGGGAGGGCATCCTGTGGATACATTCCCAGGAACTTTGGCATATGCTAGCTTCCTGGCCATATGGCTCCTTGCACCTTCTGTGGCCAACCTTCACCCTGACTGCCAGCAGCCTCTATCACAGGCCTCTGTCCTCCTGAGTCCTCCTCCCCAGAAGAGAACACACACCCCTGGCCTCCCAGCCTTTCCCTCAGGCAGGTTTGGGCAGGTTCAGCACCCTCTGTTCTCTTTCTTAGGACCTTGCCTGCCCACAGGTGAGCCTTTGAACCCCTGGTCAGGAAGGAGAAGATCTCAGCAGGCCCAAGAGGAAATCTAAACAGAAACTGAATAACGAAGAGAAAATCTAAGCAAGAAATTCTAAGGGGCTAGGAAGAGAGAGCTCTGAGGTCACTGGGTGCCTCTACCAGGGAACATTCCCTTTGCAGCTCACTGATTTATACAATGGGTAAATGCAAGCTGGGAGCCTATGGCAAGGATGCCCAATGTCTGGTGGTGACATTTAACACCTAATTGCAGTAATCAGGTGCATCTTTGCAACATGAAGAAAGCGTCTTGGTCCCTCATTTTGACTTATGAGCAATTCTAGAACAGGGTAAAGAAACTCACAGTCTGACTCTGCTCCTGTAGCTCAGTGGCGAGGGTGTTGGCCACAAGGCTGGCGAGTTAGAATCCAGCTCAAGTCTGCTAAACAATGACAACTACAAAGAAAAAATAGCCAGGCCTTGTGGCGGGCATCTGTAGTCCCAGCTACTTGGGAGGCTGAGGCAAGAGAATTGCTTAAGCCCAAGAGTTTGAGGTTGCTGTGAACTGTGACATCCTGGCACTCTACCAAAAGCGACACACTGAGACTCTGTCTCAAAAAAAAAAAGAAAGAAAGAAAGAAAGAAACTCACAGTCTAACACAAAACTATCTTAATATTTTAAAATTAGGGTTGGGTTCTGTGACCACTTTGAGAGATTAAAGCAGGAAGGTCACTGGAGGCCTGGAGTTCAAGACCAGCCCAGGAACCACAGTGATAACCCATCTAAAAAAAAAAAAAAAAAAAAAAAAGAAAAGAAAGAAAGAAAAAGAAAAAACATTAGCTGGCTGTGGTAGTGCATGCCTATGGTCCCAAATGCTCAGGAGGCTGAGTCAGGAGGCTCACTTGAGCTCAAGAATTTGAGGCTGCAGTGAGCTATGATCCTGCAACTGCACTTCAGCCTGGGTGACAAAGTGAAACTCTGTTTCTAAAAAAGAAAATTAATTAAAGCCACTAAAGGTCAAGGAATGAATATTTGTGATGAGAGGTTAAGATGATTTTTGACTAGAGAATTCAGAATGTCAAGTTTTGTCAACCAGCCATTTCCTCCCTCCGGGTCAGCAAGGAAAGTAGGTGCATGGAAGACATTGGCTGCAAGGAGTGCCTTATTAATCCTGAGCCTGTCTCTCAGTGATCTAGGCTCCGCGGTACTAAGGATTATTTGTTCAGGCTAAACAGTCTCCAGAGACTAAGACCAAAAGCAACTCAGAAGTGGTGTGGCAGAGCCAGGGGCACAGAGAGCCAGCAGCTGGAATGTGCACTCAGCCTTGGTGAGGCCCATCCCGCCATGGCTCCTGTGCCCAGCAGATCTCTCTAGCCACCTGGAGCCAAGGAAGTTCTTGCCCCTTAGGACCCAGTCTGTCCTCCAGAAGAACCATGCTTCGGGGTTTGGTTGAACATGACAGACTAGTGTCTTTCCAACAGACCTTTAAGACAACAGAGCCCAACATACAGCCCACTAATGTATTCATGTTACTTAACTATATAAGTCAACAAACCACAATTCTTGTAAACATAGACGGTGAGAATTATCACAAAATGGGTGTGTTCATTATAATTTCTTGAGTGGATCAATTTTTCAACAATGAAAAGATGTAATTTCCTACAACAAACATAAAAGACAAGCTTTGCCGAAATCTAACCTTGAAAAGATTACGCAGTCCTCAGAATTTGATTATAAAGCCCTTTCAGAGAACAGGCTGTAACAGTAGAACATCCTGTTCTTCACAGTAAATAAACAATTCAGAAACTAAATTTCATGCTGAAAAAGTGTATAATACATAGAGACTTATCTTGACCCAGATCTTGGTCCCAAATGGGCAACACTTTCTAATTAGTAACCTTGAAATTGCAATAATATAAATTCTTCACCTTTCTCTCATCTTTATAACAAAGTATAACGACCAGCTCACTACTTTGATTTTTTTTTTTGTTTTTTTTTTTTTTTTGCAGTTTTTGTCCGGGGCCGGGTTTGAACCTGCCACCTCCAGTATATGGAGCTGGTGCCCTACTCCTTTGAGCCACAGGCACCACCTTTTTTTTTCTTTTTAGACAGAGTCTCACTTTGTTGCCCTCAGTAGAGTGCCATGGCGTCACAGCTCACAGCAATCTCAAACTCTTGGGTTCAAGTGATTCTCTTGCCTCAGCCTCCCAAGTGGCTGGGACGACAGGCGCCCGACACAATGCCCAGCTATTTTTAGAGACAGGGTCTTGCCCTGGCTCAGGCTGGTCTTGAACTTGTGAACTCAGGCTGTCTACCCACCTCAGCCTCCCAGAATGCTAGGATTACAGGTGTGAGCCACCACACCCAGCCTCTGCTTTGAATTATCTACACTCTTATAATTTTGCATAGTTGTCTCAATAAGATGAGGATGGATTGAAAGGTAGGTAAGCATAAACTTTCTTCAACTACAAAGAACATGGATGTAAACTATGATAATTACATAAGCAGGAGACATATTTTCCACCCACTCGCTCCTATTCAAACAGCTTTTTGGAGCCTCCTAAATTCCCCACAAAACCCAAGGCTGTAGAATATTCTGCCACCTAAAACCAACAAAATGCTACCGGGCGATAGCAGCTCTGTATTTTCCATTCTCCTGGAGTTTTATTTCTTTCGTCTCCTCCTCCTCCTCCAGGTGGGATCTGTCTATGCTGGCCAGCCTGGAATGCAGTGGCTACTCACAGGCACACTGCGTCTTCAAACTCCTGGCCTCAAGCCTCCCTCCTGAGTAGCTAAGACTGCCACGCCCAGCTCCTGCCATTTTCTAGCCTTCCAGACCCTCTTTCCCACCTGACATCTCTAAAGGTTTCATTGTCTTGCTACCAAATACAAAGTACCTCATTGCCCTGAAAACATCAGTGATGCAACCACTTGGTGTAGCCACTTTAACACACTTTTTTGACCCAAACGATGTTTCGTCACAGCCTAAAACAGAGCTGGAGTAGATATATTCATGTAATCCTGTATCATGTCACCCTGGTACTGAACATACCCCATTGCTATTCCTGGGGCATGGGGCAGGCAGAGAGCTAGGAACAGTGGTATAACTGGGAGGTGTCGGGAGGAGGGGCAGGCTTGAGAATGGGGGGATGAGAATGGAGCAGTTAGTGGTTACCCTTGGGATGGGGGTGGAGATGGAACAGGGCTTCTGGAGTTCTGGTTGTGTTCTGATTGTTCATCTGAGTTGTATTCACTTGGCAGGCAAACCTCACATAACAGGAGAAAGAGTAGACATCATTTTAAGCAAAGTGACTGCTCTTTTCCTTTTTCTTTTTTTTTTCTGAGACAGAGTGTCACTATGTCACCTTCAGTAGAGTGCTGTGGCATCACAGCTCACAGCAACCCCAAACTCTTGGGCTCAAGCAATTCTCTTGCCTCAGCCTCCCAAGTAGCTGGAACTACAGGGGCCCGCCACAACACCAGGCTATTTTTTTTTTGTTGCAGTTGTCATTGTTGTTTGGCTGACCCCAGCCAGCCAGCACCGTAACCACTATGCTACGGGTGTTGAGCCTGACTGCTCTTTTTCTGAGAAACCCTGTGGCTTAAATGGTCTACATCTCAAAGTCTCCACTTTCTATCAAAGTTATAATCATCATACTATTTACTTTTAATTTTGAAATAATTTTAAACTTACAGAAATGTTAGTTGAAGAGTAGGGGAGAGTCTGGGTGCAGTGGGTCAAACCATCTAATCCTAGCCCTCTAGGAGGCTGAGGCTGGTGGATCGCCGGAGCTCAGGAGACTCCTGAGCAAGAGTGAGACTCTATGTCTACTAAAAATAGAAAAATTACTCACATGTTGTGGCAAGCACTTGTAGTCCCAGCTATTCGGGAGGCGGAGGCAAGAGGACTGCTTGAACCCCAGGAGTTTGAAGTTACTGTGAGCTATGACACCACAGCACTCTACCCAGGGTGACAGAGTGAGACTGTCTACAAAAAAAAAGGAAGGAAGGAAGGAAGGGAAAGAATAGTTGGGGGGAATAGCTGAAGGAACCCCCATGCACCCTTCAATCCAGTTCCTCAACTGCCAAACATCCCACCACATGTGCCTTAGCAGTGCACAAGTGTGTACAAGCACATTTCTACACTTACTACTTCTCCTAGGCCCTCCATTGTGTGTTGCGTGAAGTCCCTTATGCGTGATCAGTGACGCAGAATATAGACCTGCAATTGAAATAGTATAGAACAAAGAGCAGCTACAAGCTCTGTGATGGCGAGTAGCAAACTTCTTTTTTTCTTCCCAGCTTATCTAGCCGGTGCTGCACGTGCACACTGTTAATCTAACTGGTATACATTCTTCTAAGTTTTCTATTATACCTAAAATAGTAATCATGGAAAAGCATGCCATCAGCCATTTACCCACATTCTGATGAGGTCACAAACTGCTGTGGGGGAAAGAGTTGATTGTTCACGCGCCCTGTCAGACCCCAAGACATCTGGAGGCAGTAACTTAGTCTAAACGCCCACCGCCTGGAGATTCCTAAGACATACTGTTGACATGTTTGCATGTCCCCAGCCTCCTGGGCCAGCTTCTGATCACGAGATTTGTACTTCCAACGTGTCCAGGCCAAAGGCCGTAGTGGAGTTCTGCCCCAGTTTCTCCTAGACTGTGCCAAATAAGAGTTATTGCTAGCTCACTCTCAGAATGGCACGGACCAAGGCATAGAGGCTTTTCCCCCTGTAATTGTGAGGAAGAGCTTCGCTTCTCCCCCCTCTGTTTGTTTGCTTGCTATATCAGTACAAATTCATGGGTTCCAATTTTTACGTGGGGTCATAATCCATGACAGAAATGGTGGAACCCTGTTGGGCAGGTTTGCAGCAAAGCTGAGCGTGAACAAGCCCTGCATCCTCACACCCCACTCCTTGGGCGTGGATGCTGCAGAACTGCACACACGCTTTCCAAGAGATATGTGTGAGTACGTTCTCAGCAGAGCTACTCACAATAGCACCAGACTATAACCACCAATGCCCAGCAGCCATGGAATGGATACATAAACTGGAGTTTATTCAGAGTAGTGTGATAAGCTCTACAGAAGTGGGAATGAATGTACAACACGCATGACCCTCACAAATGTAAGACTTGGGCAACAGAAGGCAGACACAAAAGACTGCACCTGTCCACAAGGCAGGCCTCGGTCAGGGTGGTGGTGCTCTTTGGGATGGAGTTGATGGCTGAGGAGACACTTGTGAAGTTCTGGTTATGTTCTGTTTTTTAATCTGGGATGTAATTCACTTGGTGACAAATTCACTGAACCACATGCTTATGACTTGCGCACACACACACACATAGGGTGGACATAAAGTTCATGTGCAATTTACTATGTTAAACTATATTATTTTATTTTATTATTTTTTTAAAAAGAATTTCACTTTGTCACCCTCGGTAGAATGCTGTGGCATCATAGCTCACAGCAACCTCAAACTCCTGGGCTTAAGCAATTCTCTTGCCTCAGCCTCCCAAGTAGCTGGGACTACAGGTGCCCACAACAACGCCCAGCTATTTTTTTGTTATAGTTGTCATTGTTGTTTAGCAGACTTGGGCCGGGTTTGAACCCGCCAGCCCCAGTAAGTGGCTGGCACCCTAACCATTGAGCTAAGGGACTGAGCCTGTTCAACTATTTTGAATTGCACATGAATTTTATGTCCATCCTGTATGTGTTACACTTTGATAACAATTTTTTTTTTTTTTTTAAGACAGAGTCTCACTTTATTGTTCAGTAGGGTGCCATGGTGTCACAGCTCACAGCAACCTCCAACTCCTGGGCTTAAGCGATTCTCCTGCCTCCGCCTCCCAAGTAGCTGGGACTACATGCGCCTGTCACAACACACCTGGCTATTTTTTTGGTTGCAGCCATCATTGTTGTTTAGCAGGCCTGGGCTGGTTTTAAACCTGCCAGCTCAGGTGTATGTGGCTGGCGCCTTAGCTGCTTGAGCCACAGGTGCTGAGCCTCTTTTTTTTTTTTTTGAGACAGAGTCTCCCTATGTCACCCTGGGTAGAGTGCTGTGGTATCACAGCTCACAGCAACCTCCAACTTTTGGGTTTAAGAGATTCTCTTGCCTCAGCCTTCTGAGTAGCTGGGACTATAGGCACCTGCCACAACGCCCAGCTATTTTTTGTTGCAGTTTGCCTGGGAACGGGTTCAAACTGGTCACCCTCGATATATGGGGCTGGTGCCCTACTCACTGAGCCACAGGCGCTGCCTGTCTATTGCTTTTTTAAAAGGCAAATGCTGAGAAACAGGTTTCACTTATGTTTTACTTATAGAAAAGTGACAGCAGAGATTCGTTTTATAAAAGTTTGTTTTTGCTGAAAAATTTAAAAGCTGAAAGCATGCAGATATAGTACACATAATTAAAAGACCCAGTTCATACAGCTTATTATTTGCTACAAATTGGTTTTGATCATGGTGGGTCTTACACATCTGAACTGCTTCAAATCCCATATATGGAAACCTAGGAATACTGCAGTACATCACTTTCTCTGGACCCCACCCCCACCCCCTTCTTAATGCTTGATTTTGCATTTCCACTGTGTTCAGAAAGCAGTAAGTGAAGCTTTGGAAGGGCATTTGTTTTTCAACATTTACAATGTAATCCAATACTTAGGTTTCATTTTCCTTCCCAACAGTGATCTTCTTGTACGCTCTTCTTTTTCCTTTGGAGAATTCCCAGAGGACACAATCTTTAGATGCTGGTAAAGGAAGTTGCTCTTTTTTTTTAGCCCCAAATTTATAGTACCTTGGACAGTGACAAGAGCTATGAGTGCCCTTTATTTCAGAGAAACCCACTTAATTCATTTAAAACATAACCCTGCACACAACTGTTTTCTTTGGGGGGGAGGGGAGGTATAACGTACTTGGATGTTTATCAGAATCCACATTTACATTACCCTGGAATTTTTCATGCAGACCTCAAATTGTAGAAACAATTTCCTTCATGTCTACATTTCACAAGAGTGGGCCAAACTATACTTAACCAAACCAAATGAACAAGAGGTACCGTATATACTCAAGTATAAGCCGAGTTATACTCAAAACTTGTGCCGAAAAACCCGAACTCGGCACAAATTTTGTGCCCAAAAAAACTCGGCTTATACTCAAGTATATAGGTACTTTTATTTTCTACATTAACACTTTGATGCCATGCCTGTAATTGAGCTTTCCCAATCTTCTTTCTACCCTGACCATAGGCATATCCCCAGCTATAAGTGCCTATCCATGAGACTTGTTTCGGGATAATAACAGTGAATTTATCCAAAACGTTTATGCTGACAGCAGTTTTTACTAAACATTTCAGGAAAATCAAGCTACTTGATTTGGATTATTGGAGCTGAAACCACTAGAAAAATTCAAGTGCTTCTTTCAATGGAAAGAAGTCTGCCAAAATACCATTATTCCAATTTTAATGACTTCTCAAAGGTTTAAAATGTCCATTTCCACATGGGAAACTTGTAGCCAAATATCATCTGAACTCTCTACCTTTTGCTGTCAATTCCTCCAAATTAATTACAATGTATTTCAGAGGGGATTTCAGTGATACTGAGGATTAATAGGAGAGCCTTACAGCTGGAGTCCTGTGTTAGCTCAGAAATTAAAATAAGGAACTTGACCTAGTTTTAAAAGGGACATTTGTTAATGTCTTCAAACCAAACCAATCCAATCTTTCAGTTATTTGCCTCCAGAATTTGGGATTAAACTATCTAGGTTATTGATGGGAACTAAAATATATGGTCTAGATATGTAAGAAACTCTTGAACATCTTTGACTTGAATAAAAACACAGCATCTTGGCTTGGCGCCTGTAGGTCAGTGCCTGGAGCGCTGGCCACGTACACCATGGCTGGCAGGTTCAAACTAGGCCCAGGGACTGCCAAACAATGACAACCACAACAAAAAAATAGCTGGGCAATGTGGTAGGCACCTGTTGTCCCAGCTACTTGGGATGCTGAGGGAAGAGAATCACTTAAGCCCAAGACTTTGAGGTTGCTGTGAGCTGTGATGCCACAGCACTCTGCTGAGGGTGACATAGTGAGACTCTGTCTCAAAATAAAATAAAATAAAATAAATAAAATAAAATAAAATAAAAATAAACAAAAAACATTATCTTACATTTCCTTTTTGATACATCCCAAGCTATGAACATTCACTTTTTTCTCTCCCATAGGTCCTAAATATTACACTCTCTTCAGCAAACAGCAACCAGTAATGAAATGCCACAACAAAGCTGGAGAATAGACAAGTAAAAAAGAAAAAAACCAAGTCTAATATATCCAGAAGTAGAAATTCTTATTTTATAACTCAATTAGCACGCAGCCTACTTGACATATTGGGCAAACAGCCTGGGCTCAAACCAGCACCACCACTTTGCTTTCAGCTTCAGCCTACAAACTGATCTCACCACTGTGGTCTCACCCCTTCCGTTCTAAAACTGTCAGATTAGTCTTCCTAAAAAAACAGTTCAAGTAGCTCATAATCCCCCAGCTCAAATCACATCTTCCAAATGCTTGTCAAATCAAGGTCACTGCAGTGAGTTTCCACCTACCTTTCAAAAATTATCCCCCCACCCAACCCACGGTTTTACAACACGGATGCACCTGCTACTCCATTTACATGCCTCATGATTTCCTTCTTTCCCTTTCCTTACTCCTCTCATGTCCATCCCTCTTTCCACCTGAAATATATTGTCAATCATCTATATGAAATCTTCCAAACTCTTCAAGAGCCAGGGCAAATGTCCTTGCCCTCTATAAAATCTATCTTGATTCTCCCAAACAGAAGTGCTTGTCCTATCGAGGCCACAAACACATCCTCTGATGGCATTACCAAGGAGCACATTGTCAGACTTCCCTGTCCAGACCCAGACAGGTTCTATTACAGCTGTAGCACAAGCAACATCCTAAATTGTAACGGCCTACCTTCCAGTATGGATTGATTTCCAGTGGTACTGGGGGGATATATATTTTAAGAGATTATAAATTAGACAATAAATATTATGTGTGAAAAACAAAATACAAAGAAGCACAAAGCACTTAAAATAAGCCACAATCTCAAAATTCAAACCAAACTGCTGCAAATATTTTAGTATCTATTCTCATGGACTTTTTGAACCATGTATCTACATAGACATTCACAATATAAAAATGGGATCTTCATGCTATATTAGGATCTATTTGATATCTCACATCTTCCATGTAACAAGCATATTTCAAAAGAAACTTTATTAATGGGTACACTATACAAATTGTAGGGAACACCTTAACTTACGTAGCAGATTCCCAAAGTTTAGATTGTTTCCAATTTTTCGATATTATAAAACAAGGCTAAAGTTGTACAAACCTTAGTGATATTTGAAGAATAAATTCCTTAAGAGGAATTGCTAAATTGTTAGAACATTTAAAATGATTTTTGACATATTTTGCCAACAAGAAGCCTTTCTCGAGGCATGCTGATTGACAGTGTCTGTGCATTCACTAGTTGCTCTTCCCCATCAAGTGCCTGCTGTGTGCCAGGCACTGTTTCAGACTCTTACAGCCAGTGGATGTAGACAGACAACACATGAGTGAACAGGTTAAAAAAAGGAGATCAAGGCTGTGCAGACACCATATGGAGGGCAGATGTCTGGTGGTGGAAAGGTGGCCAGGGAAGGCCTCTCTGGAGGGGGTAGCAGTGCAGGTTAAGGGGTGCTCAGTCATTCAAAAAGCTAAGAAAAGAATGTTTCAGACAGAAGGTTCAGTAAGAACAGAGATCCCGAGGCCAGCATGATTGACGAGAATTAAAGGGATGGAAAGATCAACTGGATTAAAATGTGGTGATTAAGAACGAATCCAGAGAATTAAAGTTTATATTAAATATTTCATACTAAAACTAACAGAAAACAAGTGAGAAATTTTATGTAGAGAAGTGCCAAAACCTGACCTCTAACTTCAAAGGGTCATTTGGCTGCTGGCAGAGAGACGGGCTGGAGGTCAGGATGGACATAGACGGGCAAGTGCTGAGCAGTGAAGCCAGTCCTGTCACTCCTTAGTGTTGTCAGACGGGGCAAGTGCTGAGCAGTGAGGCCAGTCCTGTCACTCCTTAGTGGTGTCCTCGGGGAGAGAGCTGTGGTTTGGACCAGGAATGCACACAAGCAGACGGGTGTGATATTCATGGAGGTAGTACCAACAGGGCTGGTCATAGATTGGATAACATCTAGGCATTTGGTTAAATATTTATGGAGACAGCAGCAGACTCAGCACTAAACAAGTGTGAGAAAAAGAATCAAGAAGGAAAAGATGATGCACCAAAAAGGTAAACTCCACGTCAACGTGATAGGCAGAGATGTTATCACACTGTTGCTCTGTATTTTACACAGTTTAAATTATTCTGAAAATATTGTTTTCTACATTGCATTCCAATCTAATTTTTTTTAACAGACAGGATTTTGCTCTTGTCCACACTGGAGTGCAAGTGGCATAATCATAGTTCACTGCAACCTTGAACTCTTGGGTTCAAGTGACCCCCGAACTCAGCCTCTTCGGTAGCTGGAGTGTTAGGTGCTATTACAGTTGGATAATTTTCAAATGTTTTGTAGAGATGGAAGTCTCATTATGTTGCCCAGACTAGTCTCAAACTCTAGGCCTCAAAATGCTTGGCCTCCCAAAATGCTAAGATTAGAGGTGTGAGCCATCGTGCCCAGCTCCAATCTAATTTTTAAAAAAATCCTTTCCATGTTAATAATAGCTCTTTAGAGATGTAGCAAACATGCTTAGCTAATTTCACCTTCTCCACATTCAAGTTATTTCAATTTTCACTATGCCTTTACAGGTAACGCTTTAACTGTAGATTAAATTACCAGGGTAATTAGTAGCTCAAGAGAAGAAAAAGCTTTAAGGCTTTAATACTTACCATAAGAAATAACTTCCTAAAATGTTTTACCTATTTATTCTCTCACCAATACTGTGTGAGAGTTACTATCTAAATGCCCTTCACAGTGTCATTAAAAACAAACAAAAATTTTAGTACAGCATTTGTAAAAGGTTATAAACAGTGATGTAATTAAACTATAAGCGGATTAGCATTTTTGGAGAATATATTACCATTTTAATATAAATTCTGCCAGTAGCATTTTAGGTTCTCCAATAAAAGCATTTCTATTGAAAATATGTACATAAAGTTATACAGAATAAGCTCTCAAATTATAGCTCTTACCATTATCATTAACTACTAAGAACAGATTAGCTTTCCTGATTTGACATTGATCTTTAAACTTTGTCTGAAATATAATAAACATACTTCCATAGAACATCATGTGTTGATCAAGCTCTTGTGATTTAAATACTGTCGAACCTCTATAGCTGACCACTTCCCTACATTGACCACTCCTTAAACTGACCTAATTTTCCCAGATTGGACATGCACCATGTGCACGCATCAGTACAGTAGGCCGAGTTCCTTATGCTGACCATCTGCATACGTCGACCAGTTGCAGTCTCTTCAATGGTTAACTTAAGAGGTTCTACTGTAATTGGCTAGTCAGTTAATATGTCAGTTTTGAAATCAAAAAGTTATAATTATTATTGCGAAAGGCATATGAGAAATAGTTGGTTTAGTTCATTTCTTTTTCTTTTATTTTTTTAGATGAAACAATCCTTCATTTTTATATACTTTGGCAAAACAGTTTCCAGTAAATATTCTTTCTAGTGGAGAACAGAGAATGTGAAAATCAATCTCCAGCCATCAAAGCTGCTCTGCTCAGGGCCGAGGACCCTCTTTGCCTATCTCACTGCTTCTTGATGGTATATGTTTCCATGTTTTCTGACAAAACATATATTCTATGAAGTTATCAAATGCTATCTTGTGTTCTTGCTCTGCCCAGATACTAACAATTCTACATGCACATTCTTTTTCAAAACCAAAGCCATGAAGAGGAAGCTGTGGGGTGGTTTAGCACTCACGATTCTTGTGCAGCGACTTGAGGTAAGGCCCAGGCTTCTCTGCACCTCAAAGGAAGATGAGGCATCCTGCAAAGTGGCCTTGTCCTCAAGCACCTGGTTAAACTTACTCTGGTTTGCATCATCCAAAGGGTTCTGCTTTGCTTCTGCCACCAGAACTCCCAGGGCATAGACACCTATGCTCAAGAGCTGCTCTGTCCAACATGGTAGCCAGCAGCCACATGCACCTATTTAAATTTATTTATTTTCTTTCTTTTTTTTTTAGAGACAGAGTCTCACTTTATCTCCTTTGGTAGAGTGCCGTGGAATCACAGCTCACAGCAACCTCCAGCTCTTGGGCTTAGGCGATTCTCTTGCCTCAGCCTCCCGAGTAGCTGGGACTACAGGCACCCGCCACAACACCTGGCTGTTTTGTTGTTGTTGTTGCAATTTAGGCTGGGGCCCCCTGTTTGAACCCGCCACCCTTGGTATATGGGGCCGGCGCCCTACTCACTGAGTCACAAATAAAAATGTAAATTCACTTCCTCAGTCATACTAGCTACAGTTTAGATAATTTCTAAAGTCGCTTTTAGATCTAAATTCTAATAACTTTTCTGGCTCTGAGGTTCTTTTCATCCCTGAAAAAGTTTATGAAAATATTATATCTATAAAATTTAAAATTCATGTCATAGAATTTCAGAAATGGAAGTTTCTTTAAGAATTTTAACTTGGAAAAAGCTGAAGGATACAGAGATTTGCCCAAGTTCTTATGACTAGAGAATGGAGGAACACAGAAACTACAGTTCCTCATCTCTGACTCCTCCTCCTGGGTTTCCACCATATGGGAGAGAAAGGAATCAGCTACATTAAAAACAAAGACCACCGAGAGCATGTGCACATTTTAAGGGTGTGTATGTGTGTATGTATGTATATATCTCCCCCTCACACCTATTTCTTAGCTTTATCTGCTTTCAGGCAATGATAAGCAGAGCCAGCACCCAGATCTTAGAGTATTTTCATCTCCACAAAGGTACCAGGTTTCTCCCAGAGCAACAGCTCATTCTAGGGCTAGGTCAGGGGAAGTACAAAATGAGCCTGGAACATCTTGTTACTGAATGATGTGCTGAAAAAAAAGATGGATATATGACAAAAGGACACAGGCACCAAATCCAAAACAATTTGAGCATCAAAATATGTAATTAGAACAAAGAATTATAACCCATAGAATAAAATAAATATTCATGAGTCCACACTGAAGTAAACAAAAAAGAGAAGGGGAAGCTCTTCTCTTTTTAGTATAAAGTCAACTAATAAATATGGAAGGCATGATGAATCAGAAAAACCACAATTTCTCAACCAACATAATACCAATTGATTCAGGCAAGAATAATTTATGCTAAATCAAATGGATGAATATATAAAGAAGGACAGAAAATTTATAATATTTAACAAAAATTTTGTTTACACAGTCTTAGAATAACTCCACGCAAGATGCTTACTAATTACAGAGCAAAAATACATACACACGTATAGTAACTTGATAGTGACAGACACCACCTTAACCAGGTGAGGGAGGTCAACACCAGGCTTAAAACCAAATCAACATGTGGCTCCTGTCGTGGTTCAGAGGCATTCCTGCTAAAAGTAGATGACCGCAAACTAATGATAAGGAAACATCAGGTAAAAGCAAACTGAGGGACGCCTTACAAAACAACTAGCTTGAATGCTTCAAAAGTAGAATAACCATGAACTATAAAGAAACACGCAAAAGAAGTGTTAAAGCTTAAAGAGACCTGATAATACAATGCAAAAATCTTGGGATCTTCTTTTGCTAGAAAAGAAACTATTGGGACAAATGGTAAAATCTTTATAAGGTCTATAGTTAGGCAACTATTATATCAGGAAAATTTCTTAGTTTTGATAAATTTAATATAGCTATATGAGACTGTTCTTGTTTTTAAGGAGAAAAAATTAAAAATAAATCTAAAATATTAACATTTGAGGAATCTGAGAGAAGAATATGTGGGAATGCTTTGTATTATTCTTGCAACATTTTGTCTTTTCTACCAGTATGTATGTGAAAAATTTAAAGAAAGAAATGAACCAAGACTACTGAATCCCTATTCATTATTAATGCTAAATTAAAAAAAAAATCAGTGCAACTCTTGTCTCTTTTAAACTCCAGGAAAATTAATTAAAATGAAAAAACAAGCAAAACACACACACGAAATTTTTTTTTAAAGTATACTAACATTTTGTGTAAAGTAAAAGATGTAAAAAATAGTAAACTTCTTGCTCCCCTCTCCATTCCAAATACAAGTGTCTTGCTTCAGAGGAAACACGGAAATCTATTCCTTTACAAATATCTGAAAGTGGCTCACCTTCAGATATTTTTAACATTTTCTTTTTCAGAAGAAAAAAAATCAATTTTATTTGATTAGGTGGGCAAAAAACTGTCAGATCCTTAACTTTAAAGTGGAAAGAGAGAAAGAAAAAAAAAAAAAAACAGAAAAGAACAAAAGAAAAGGAAAGAAAAGGAAGAAGAAAAAAAGAGGAAGAGGAAAAGGTGAAAAGGTAAAAAGGAAGGAAGGAAAAGAAAAGAAATTGAGCAAAGAGCAATTTGAGGGACCTGTCACATCTGAAGCAACAGGAGATGAGCTGGGGAGGATTTCAGGGAGCAATTTCCCCACACCCTGCATCAACTGATTTGAGATTTTTACTCTTAGCTGCAGCTAAGCCCTGAAAGACCCATCTCCAGTGGGGTCAGCAGTGAGGTCAGTGCTCACCTCTGGGACGGAGACAGACCTCACATCGAGCAGCCTGAGTCCAGTTAAAAACTGGCAGTGTTGGTAAACACAGAAGCAAAAAAGAAATATTTTTCCTACAGTTTCCCCTGTAGTAAAACCAAAGCCCGTTAACGTTCTCTTACTAAAGACTGGAAAATAAGTTTGAATCATGGGATAAAAACTACTTCTGTTTGACCCTAGCACAAGGTTACCATTATTATGATTCTGACAGTCACCTGTAATGGAAGAACCTCATTTCTCTCTCCCCACTTCCTCCTTTTCCCTAAAACACCCATTTCAGTATGATGTAGATCGGTGGTTCTCAACCTTCCTAATGTTGCGACCCTTTAATACAGTTCCTGTGGGTCACTGATGTAGATAAATATTTAATGCATTGTCACCTAAATTATTAAACTATCAGATAAGAGAATTTTTTAGCTTTCTTTGCCAGTATCCGGCACAAAAAATTGGAGTTGAGAAGGCTTCTCTTAATTAGGTTAAGTTTTAAATACACGTGTACTTGAATAGAAATATATATATATATATAACATATATGCTTTATATATACTGCAAAATAAAGAAATTTAACCATGTTCAATGATTCTTAGACTCATAGTGACTCACAGTACTGATATTCTTAATCATTTAAAAGCTTCTTCTATCGTTTAGGCTTTACCAAGAGTGTGTTGAGTGATACATTCCAAAATGGATGGCTCTTTTAAATACATTATAAAAATGGCATAAATTGTCTCTCTTCTTTTGGAGAATTAGGACACATACAATTATATTAAAAGTTTTGAAGAATCCTATGTAAACTATTTAATAAGAAGTCTCCCAAACTTACCTGACTGCACACTTTTTCCCCATCAATATTTACATGAAAGTTACGGGCTACACTTTACAAATGCCATATAGGTACCGTGCGCTAACCGATTGCACCACTGGAGCTCCTACAAATGTCATTACTGCACATTCATGTTGTATTATTGCAAGATTGTTCTTTATAGTCACACTTGTTTGCATGGTATTGTTTCAACATGACATTTCTCATAAAATGAATACCATGTGGCAATAAACTCTCAAGTCAAATGTACTAGAATAAACACAGGAATAGAAAATTTAGGGGCAATCAAATTTAGAGGATCACCTGATTACCTTGGAAAGTAACTAAATTTGATGACTTAATGATCAATTCCACTTAAGCTTTTTTTATGCTTTAAATATAAACCCATAATGCATTTTTACAGATGACAAAAATAGATACTAAACTCCATTAGTAGGCTCCAGAAGTCTGATTCAGATGAATCATGTTTTTCCTCTTCCTAGAGCCCTTTGAAACATCTAATGGACCAATTAGAGTAATAAACCATCACAGCCTGCTCACTGCCGTATCTCAATAAACTGTTGTAAGAACAAGTACAACTGATTGCAAATGAAAACTCTCTAAATCCTGGATGAAGGAAAATCTAGAGCAGCTACTTGCTTACTTCACTATAATCAGTAATAAATCACCAAAAGTATCCAAAAATATAGGAGATTATCTATTTGAATAAAAATGGTGTAGGGAGGGAGAAGAAAGAGGAAGATAATATGCTTAAGTCCTTCATAAAGTGCTATATTATGTGACTGGCAAAATCTGAACACCAGAATGAAGGTTCACTCCTTAATAATTCCAAGACAGCAGGCTACCACTATAAGATGAAGCCTCCCTGGGAACAGGAGAGGTGCAGGTGTGGTATCTGGCTATCTCTTTCACAGCCCTTTACATCTCTTAAATAATGAGTGTATCTACTCTGCTTTTTTCCAAATTAAGCCCTTTGCACATAATTTTACTAATAGCAACCATATGGGAAGCATCTGTAGCTTTCCCCAATTTTAATTTTCATGGGTAAAAGAAACATTGACAAAAATAGCCCCATAGTCTGTGACAGCCAGTGCAGGCTGACCTAGTTAGATTCAGCGGGCTGAATGCATCTGGACTGGTTTAATCCTGACCCAGCTTTGACGCTGAGGTTATTCCCAGAGCTCAAGCCTTAGGGTTCACCAGGTCTTATGAGTTTATAGTTTATAGGTCCTGTGGGTCTTTGAAACCATTTTAGTGTGGATCTGACTGAACCACCTAAGGGCATACCCAAATCAACTCTTTGTTACAGGGAAAATTCTAAACTCACCGTTCTCAAAACAACAAAAATTTAAAAATTCATTAAGATATTAAATGGCAAATGCTAAAATTGGAAAGTATCTATAACAAATTTGACCAGGAAAAAAAATTCTTCCTTTGTAAAAAGATAAATATCCTAATAGGAAATGTCAGAAGAAATAAACATGTAATTCACGAAAGAAAGGAAAATGCCAACAAGCATATAAAAATGTTTAATATCACCAGTAATCACAGAAATGCAAATAATAAACCTCCAATTCTTTGCCCATGACACTGACAGAAATTTCAAGTAAGAGAATACACAACTAGTTTGAAATACTCTTCTAAAAGTAGAGTATAATGTGAAATGGAAAGAAAACAGGTTGTAAAACCATATATGAAATGATATCCTAACTTTGTAAAAACAAAAACATACATGCATTTTAAAAGGCCAGAATAATAGACACCAAAATATTAACATAGTTATACAGAGGGGTAGGATTATAGACGATTTAAAAACAATTTTAATTTTTTTTGTATTTTCTAAATAAATAAATTACTTTTTTTTCATCAGAAACATGCATGCTACATTTCTAATATTTTAGACAGTATCAAGTAAGAGATGCCTGGACACAATTTCGGCTCACAGTTTTTTGCTCTTTGGTTGCTAGTGAAGGCAGGAAAAATGCTTGAAGTTGGACCACTAATTTGGGTGCTCACTTTATGTGCTAGTGCAGAGCTCAAAGTCCTCAGTGAAGAGGCATGCTTTTTCTGGGAAGAAAGCTGCCCCTCTCTCCACCCCTCCAAAAAACCCTCAAAAAGATAAGGCTTGAGGCAAAAGGGCATCTTACATTTTATTTACTTTGACATTATGTTCATATTTGCCTGTAACTGTGATTTCATTTACAAAAGCACTTTTAAAAGTTTTTAAGTAGTTTCTAGATAGTATTCCTAAACAAGCTTTTCCACTTTGGGGAAAAACTATATGCTAAATATTAACTTCTTTCATATTTTTATTTACTTTTTAAAGTTTGAAGGTGATAATGACATTATTTTGGCAGTCCTTCCAGAAAGTTTTTTTTTTGGTTGGGGGGGGGGGTTATCAAATCTAGCAGAAGCAAACAATGTTTTTACATTTATGTTACTTTATGAAGACCATATGCTATAAGAAAAAAAAATCACTAACAAAAAATTCTACTTTTGCTTTGAAAATATAATAGGGTGTCTTCTAGTCAAGCAACAAATTTTGACCCTTACTACCTATATGATTTTTTTTTTCTTTTATTTTTAGAGATGAGGATCTCGCCATGCTGCTCAGGCTGGCCTTGAACTCTCGGGCTCAAGGGATCTTCCCGCTTCAGCCTCCCAAGTAGTTGGGACTACAGGCTCATCCAACTATGTCCAGCTGATTCTAATGGGAACAGAAAAACGCTAGTAGGTGCTAATCTCCCTGATAAACACCAGAAGTGGCTGGTTCCAAATTAAGGTCAAATCTCTCCTTTCCAGGGGTAGGCTGATTATATTGTTGTAGTAAAATTTCAGAATTCATTCCACCACCTGTGAGGAGGGGAAATCAACGCATGTTATACTGACAGGTAGGGAATTCTCGGATAAAATACCCTATATACTCGAGTATAAGCCAAGGTCGTCTGTGTCCCCCCCCCACACACACACAAAATGTGCCAAAAAAACTTGGCTTATACTCGAGTATATAGTTATATATAAATTCTCTGTATCTTGGAAAGCAATCATAGAAATGCAAATAATGAGTTTATAGGTCATGAATCATGAAGTAGAAAAAGGAGATTTATGAATCTTCAAGTAGAAAAAAGTATGTTTCTTTTGTCATCAGCCAGCAAATACCTGGTTAACATCTGTCCTTTTATCCCTAACACTGATGATTCTTTCCTTTTCTTTTCCACTCCTGCCTAAGCCTATAACTTCATTTTACTTCTTTATACTATTTAATTTGGCAACAGTATATTCGAGAGAATTCTTATGTCATTAATCATTATAATGCTCTGTAATATCAGGCTTCTAATACTGAGGACCTTGATGAACCTTCAGACAGACCCTCACTGGCAGTTTCCTGTCCTCATCCATGGATAAAGGTAAATGCTGTAGGGTAACCGACTTCTCGAGATGCCAACACTCCGGGGATGCACAGGCAGAGCGGGAGTGGGGGGCAGCCCAGCAGAACTTCTGGAGCACCCTGCGGAAGTGACCCCACCAAAGGAGTTTTCGCACATCTAGTTAAGGGGGACAGCTGAACATACAAAAACAAACCACCACTGGCGTCAGTCACTGACCCCACTATTGGTCCATGACTGTTAAGATTATAAGAAAAAGAAATGAGCAATGGATAGTGGTGGGAATAGGGAAGGAAGAATTCGTCTCCAGAGGCAAGAAAAACAAAGTATTAAAATCGAAGATGATATAGAATTTAAAGGATTCTTAAGAGAGCTATGAATATCAAGAGGAAGAGAAGCTGATTTGTGACTACAGGATATGGCAGTATTTAGTCAAACCTGAAATCTCTGGAGTTTCACGTTTACTTCAGAATTAACTTATGATTTAAAACTAAACAAATGATACCCTCAGTGCTTGCTTCAGCAGCAAATATACCGTACTAAAATTGGAATGATACAGAAAAGATTAGCATGGCCCCTGCGCAAGGATGATACGCAAATTCGTAAAGCGTTCCATATTTTTATCACACCTATGTTGCATCTTACAAGGGTACATGTGAAACTTACTAAATGTAGAATATAAATGTCTTAACACAATAACTAAGAAAATGCCAGGAAGGCTATGTTAACCAGTGTGATGAAGAGGGAAGGAGGGAGAGGGGTGGGGCCTTGGTGTGTGCCACACCTTCTGGGGACAAGACATGATTGCAAGAGGGACTTTACCTAACAAATGCAATCAGTGTAACCGGGCTTATTGTACCCTCAATGAATCCCCAACAATAAAAAAAATAATAATAATAAAGGGGCACAGCAAAAAGAAAAAAAAAAGAAAAAAAGAAAATATGTCAAATTGTATCTAAAACCAGTGTATGGTGGCCCATGATTGCATTAATGTACACAGCTATGATAAAAAAAGATACCCTCAACTAAAATGGCATGTTTTTAACTAAGAGGCAAATAAAGTGTAGTTCTCTCTGCCAATTTTCTCATCTGAAGATTTTAAATCCATTTCCTGTATTATAGTTGTGAAAACCATCTCAGAGTTGCCAAGGCAACAACATAGCCCTTTGTAAGGATGAGAGCAGCGGGCTCATAGCACCAAACTTGTGGGAACAACAGTTACACCATAGATTCACAAGCCACTTCTGAACTAGAGACAGCCAACAGAGACATAGGATTTCACTTCCAGGCCTATTTTTCCCCCATAAGCTGGCAGAAGATTGCCTAGTGAGTTTAGTTAGTAAAGAATAAAAATCTTTCTATACCTACATGGAAAGTCACAACAAATATACACTAGCCATTAAGCCTTTAATAATCACATGCTGTAATTATGAATCCTATAGTTATTAAGTTCTCCTTTCAAAATAGAAGTGACAAAAGCAACCTAAACAGCCAAGAATAGAAAATCACTGTAAGATTCAAGAACATCCCACGTAAAAGCCATTGGGAAGATTTTCTTAAGCAGCTAGATAAATCCTATCATACTAATATAGTTACGTGAAATAGGAGATCCAATGAAAATTTAATTATCCTCACATCTTATTTTAATGACATAAATATGCTAAATGACATAATACAGTATGGCCTTAGTTAATTAAACTTAACCTTTGTATACTGTGAAAGGCAAACACAATCAGTCTCAAGGAAAGTCGTTCTCCCTCCTTTTTCAGTAATTCCTCCACATCCAAACTACCAATCTGATGAGTTATTTTTTTCACCCTAATTATTAAGTTGATTATAATTCATTATTACCACCCATGGCAGGAATTGTTTCTTTCAGATACTTACCGCATATACTCAAGTATAAGCTGACCCCCTTAATTTTAGCCTAAAAACTGGGAAAACTTAGTGACTCGAGTATAAGCCGAGGTGGAAAATGCAGCAGCCACTGGTAAATTTCAAAAATAAAAATGTATATCCAAAACAATTACAATAATTGAGGAATCAGTAGGTTAAATGCTTTTCAATATTTATTGCTAAAGAAAAACTGTAAACTAGCAACAACAACTTTAAAACTTTAAATAAAGTGCAGAAAACCGTAGCTTAACAGGTAA
>CAUYPK010087226.1:0-48846 GCA_963574355.1 Loris lydekkerianus | reverse complement strand
GGGTGGCCGTATGCGCCCGTCTGATGTGGGTTGTAATGTGGGGCCACTGCGGGGGAATCCTTATTGCCCCCCCCCCCCCCCCCCCCGCAAAAGAAGCCAGATAAAAATCTGAAATGTACTTATATAAAAACATAGGCAACTAATTCCAAACACTACTTGAAACCATATTCAAGAGGCTGGATTCAGTCTACAAACTGCAAATTTGGGACTTCAGCTTTCAAAAACCCCAAAAGATAGAGCCAAGCGCTTAGCAGCAGTCCTGATCTTTCTCCCACGGCGGTGACCATAGCCTGGTGCATCCTGGACAATCAACGCTTTGTGGCTTAAAACTACTGCGAAGAACACAGAGTTACCTGAAATCCAGGGCAGCTTGTCTCTTTTATATTGTTTCTTTTTAGTGACATAGATCATTTGTCAGGGCCAATTTTATTTAAGAGTAGAGTTGCAGGCAAGTTTATAGGCATAGCTGCCTTCAACTCACTGTTGGCACTGACTTAAGTGATCACCTTTCCTCCTTCTCTATCCCACCTTCAGCCTTTGGAATGTGGTTTTATTCTTTTAAATGCATTAGGAGGAAGGACAGTATTCACATTTTTTTCTTCTAAAACTGTTAACAGAAGATACTGTTTGTAGTGCAGTGAAGCAGAGAAATCATCACCTAATGGGTCATTTTGAGTAGTGATTGGTTTAATCTGGATCAAATAGAGAAGAAAAGACCTTGACCAAGTCCATGATGCCATAAGATGGTTATTGTAATATTGGTTCTTTGGGCGTCTTTTGGGTTGTCTAGCTGTTGCTCAGATGTCTGTTGGCATCTGAGGTTTGGGGCAGACATTGTAATGGTGGAAGTGTGCTTGTTGTTTAGGACAGAGAGGAGTGGTGGTTAGTGGAGAAATTACATTGTGTCCTCAGCTGCCATTGATGGCCTTCCAAAAAGGTGTTTAGTTTAAAACATGCCATTAATCCCCAGCCTCGGGCAAGCGTGGTACCTGGTTGCTTGTTTGTTTCAGTACATGTAGGGAGGGGCTGAAGAGGAAGCTAGAGAAGGTGGCAATTAGTCAATGACATTTATGACCCATTTATAAAATACAAATGAAATAATTGGTTACCAAATCAGGACAAGCCTTTACTTGCCTTTTACAAACTTGTTCCCAACACATTGTGAAACTTTACGAACGCTCTTTGTAGGAAGCCAACAGCAGCCAGTCCAAAGAGAGCAAGCCGGAACGGTCACCCTGGTCATGGCACAGGAGATTCTCCAAGCACATCCCCCATTCTCTTTGCAGATAAACCTCACTGGTGTTGTAGACCCAGAGGCAGGAAATTTGGAGATTCCTCAGACAGGGAACCACCGCTCTTTTGGTGTAGGATGAATGGATATGAAAAAGAAAATCTTTCCCACGAAACTTCAAATGTATAGAAGCCCTTTTAGGTGGTTGCTAAGGTTCAAAGACCTTGTGTTTGTAGAGAAGAATAATGCGGGGGCTGTGTGCCCACTGGAGTCCCCCCCTTCCCCCTCTTCTCCCATTAAAATACCAGGTGTGAGATACCAAAGTTGACACCAAGTGTGGGCCCAACGTGATTTTTCTGTTTTTAAATACCTTTTCAGTTCTAACCATTAGTCTTTTCTTCCTTTCCCACTTCCAGAGAGGGGATATTTGCTGAATAAAATGAAAAGGGAAGCCAGAAGCTAATTGTGTTTTTAAAGTCAGGTATATTGGGGAGGTATAATCTGAAGTTAATTTGTAAAAGAATTTGGCCATGTCTTTGATAAGAAAGTTCTTGGCTTGAAAAGCGTAACCCCTGGTTTTAGCAGAGATGTTTCCTTTGGTTTTTAAAAATTCTTAAACATTTCGGGTTCAAGATCAAAACCGGCTGACTGGATTTAAGTCCTTTAGTTTCTACACTCCTGAGCAAAATTCAGAAAAACTGGCTGGTCTGGTTTAGCTAATGTGGGAGTATTTGCATCTCGCATTCCTCCTCCCAAGTCTCTGCTTCTGGGGATACACTGTTCTAATTTTGAAATAAGTTTACACTGCTCTGATACTCCCTCTGTTCTATTTTCTACTCATTCTGTTTAAAATGATCACCACAGTCAGCAAATGCCTGAAATTCACTTTAGTTAAAAATGTGATTGAAATAGAAAAGTAAAAGCTAAGAATGAACATTGCCTAGCAAATCAAGGTTAAACAGGTTTGAGTTTTTACAGAGGGCACTGTTTGGGGTTTCAGCCCCCTGTACGGCCATCTTAAGCCACCACCATGGTGTCATCCGTTTCTTC
The DNA here is from genome assembly GCA_963574355.1 of Loris lydekkerianus. Classification (NCBI taxonomy): domain Eukaryota; kingdom Metazoa; phylum Chordata; class Mammalia; order Primates; family Lorisidae; genus Loris; species Loris lydekkerianus. The sequence goes on along the minus strand of CAUYPK010087226.1, from coordinate 46,565 downwards.
GTGAGGACTGACCATGTGTCCCTTCACTGTGCACAAGCTGAGAGTCATCCCAAATGCCCCAGATCCCTCTGATGGGCCTTTGTGTGGCCACAGGAAGGGATGGGATGTGAATGGGCAATCACTGGCATGTAATGTTGTCTTCTGCTAAAAACACAAAAAGCACGCTCTCATCTCAGAGTTGGGAGCTGATTTCTGATTTCAGCCTAGACAGGTCTGCTCAAAACTATAATCAAGCTGATTGTATTGCCCTGGAATTCTAATTTCCAATTTAGGGTTTTGCTATATAATCTCTAGTAGAGTGTGTCTAATCTTCATGAAACCCAGAGTCTTTATATAAACTCTATGGATTTTCTCCCTTCTGTCTAGGCTGAGCTGAGCTGTGTCTTTAGGCTGAGCTGTAGAGACGTTAAATTACGGAGTAAATGAAGGCAGCGTTGTTATGTCACTCTGTCTTTTTGAAAAACCAACTCAAATTCTGTCTGCTGTAGCTTTGATCCTTTTCATTTAATTCTAAGTACACTTGTTATTATAGTAACTGTTGTTTGTATGTTATTTTAGCTTTTTACTTAAGTAGCTATTTAGCAATTTAAATGAAAATGTAATTAGGTTACATCTGTTTTACATGCATGTAATACCACGCAGATGTAAACTTCTATTAAAGCCATATTTTCTTTTTGGCAAGAAAAGGCAAAAACAAAATTGCACCAATCATTGGAGTAGGTCTTGTTCTTAAAAAAAAAAAAAAAAAAAAATAGTATGTACAAAGCTTTACGCTATTATTTATGTGGTGGTTAAGAATCTATCACTTACATTTTTTGAAAAGTAAAAAGATCAAAAAGGTGAAAAAACGAATGAGGGCCTTATCATCTATCTGGATACATCTGTCTGGATACATTCTGTGGGTTTGTGAAGACCTGGGTACGTCCATCTTTACGTCACATACCCTGGAACTTCTAACTCTACGTGTAGTGGATAGATCCCCAGAGCCGGCAGGATTCTAACCTAGCTCTGCTTTAAACTGACTTGGGTGAAGCCACTTTGCCCTTGTTTATTATTTAGAAAAAAAGAAAAGCAAGACTAGTATTTGCCCAACTTGCCCCATATGCTTGTCATGAGGCTCAAGGGGGACGATGAGTGTACAGGTACGTTGAAACTTATAAAATGTAATTGTCAGAGAGTATTAGAATATTAGTCTGGGAATAACATGAACAATAAGGCCCCCACGCACCCCCACATCTTTGTGTGTGCAATGGGGATTGCACACAGAAAATTAATTCTCCTGTTTTGGGAACTGTTGCCTCCCTTACAGCTTGTTAATAGGATTTATAAAACATCGTTTCAGACAAAGCCATTTATCTTATTTGCTAACGAGACACAAAATTTGGACTGTCTGGAACCAGGTAACGTTTTAAGAGCTGCACATTTGTCCCATACTTGTTCAGCTTTTCAGTGTAGTCATTTTTAATGGTGGTTTTTATAGCATCTGTAAAAATATTTTCATATAATTCTTCCTTGTAAATATGGTTAAACTAGCTTTCTGCTACTCGGTGACCTGTTAAATAACTTAATGTACTTTGAAATTGATTGTTCAGTGCCAAGACAATAAGAAGAAGGAGGAGCCTGCTTTCTGGCCTTGCTATTGTAATGTGGGGACCTCAAGTTGAGCTTTGGAGAGAAAATTCTAGCAGGGTTTGCAGCATCCAACTTTTTTTAAGATTTTTTTTTTTTTTTTTTCATCTGCTTCTGAAAGAGGGAGCATGGAGTATGCTAATTCTCTTTCCTATCTGTTTTAAGAAGTTAGTATTTGAAATGGCAAGAAAAGGAAATGTTCAGGGCGGTGCCTGTGGCTCAGGAAGTAGGGCACTGGACCCATATACCAAGGGTGGCAGGTTCAAACCTGGCCCTGGCTAAAACTGCAACAACTAAATAAATAAATAAAATTCTTAAAAAAAAAAAAAAAAAGAAAGAAAGAAAAGAAAAAAAGAAAAGGAAATGTTCCACCTATGTAATAACATACCTATAATTTATTGAGCACTTACTGTGTGCCAAGTTGTATTTTAAATACTTCATATATTATTTAATCTTCTGTAGCGAACTACAGTAGATACTGTTGATAGCTGCTATTTAATAGGTGAAGACATTGAAGCCCAGAAAAGTTAACGTTAACAATCTTTCCCAAGGTAATGTAGCTAGTAAGTGACTGAGGGTTTTAACCTTGGCAGTCTGGCACCAAGGCCTAGATTTTTACCCATAGGCCTCACCATACCTCATATAATGCTAGAGTTTTTGTTGTTATTATTTCTTTGTTTGATTTGGTTTTATTTGCATTATCCCACCTTCTTTTTCCCAGTTCAGAGAACCTTTGTTTGAAGACTGAAGCATCACAAAAATGAAAAGCATTAAGACGCGGTGCTCACGGTCCTCACAGCTGAGCTGGCGAGGGGGTAGGGACGTGGGGGTCTAGAGAGTGCCGCGGGGGATGGCACACACCCTGTAGGGAGACTCAGCTGAGGTGCTCTGCCAGCTCAAAGGGAGGGCATGAAAACGTGTGGGACCGCCAAGAGCAAAGGAGGTTTTGGGAACAGAACAAGCAGAGTGTTGGAGAAAAGGAAATGCAAGGTGGCCTCTTGCAGTAGTTGAGCAAGAGATGGTGACAGCTTCAGCATGGGCACTGGCAGGGAGAACAGAAAGCAGGACTTCAAATGACATCGCACATGTGGGGTGGTGGGATCTGGCCATTAATTAGCAATAAGGAGGGAGGGAGAGGATAGGAGGAGAGTGCTGGGATCTCTAGAGCCTTAGGACAATAATGATAATCATAAAAAGCAACTTAGATTCAGAAAAACTCGTGTAGTTAGGGAAGTAGAAGAGGGGAGGAGGTCAGAACATGGGCCCTCTGTTCCTACAGTCCTGATGGACCACTTACTGGAGCAGCTACTTCCAGCAAGTCACTTGTTTAAACCTCGGTTTCCCCATCTGTAAAATGAGAATCATCTTAATATAGTGGACCCTCAACAACACAGCTTTGAACTGTGTGGATCTACTTATAGGTGAATTTTTTTAAAGAAAAGTCACACCAAGCCCTGCCTGCTTCCACTGGCTCCTCTGTCCGCCTCCTCCACCCCTTCGTCCTCTGCCAGCCCCTCCCCTCCCCTTCCCCCTCAGCCTGCTCCATGTAGGGACGAGGGTAAAAACAGACTTTAAGGGGATCCACTCTGCCACTCGTGACTAGTAAATATATTTTCTCTTCCTTATGAATAACATTTGCTTTCTCTAGCTTGCTGTTTATGTTATTGGTAAGAGTCACAGTCAATTGTCAGCTGTTTGTAGTTAAGTTTTGAGGGGGCCAGAAGTTACACACAGGTTTTCAACTGTGCAGTGGACCGGTGCCCCTGACCCCTGCATCGTTCGAGGGTCAGCTGTACTTGGCTAGTACTGTTGTTGGAGATGAGTTGCAGCCTGTATGTGCTCAGTAGCCTCTTCCTGTGGGCGTGGAGGCTTTTATCCCCATCTGGTAGATGAGGCTACCAAAATTTAGGTAGGCAGAGGACCTTTCCAAAGTCCTACAGCCAGGGAGGGCTTGCCCGGGAGTAGAGACCTGGACTCCAGCCTCCTTGTGCAGCCTCTGTCCTCCTCACTGCCCTCCCATCAGTCAGTGTCAGACTGAGTCACTCTGACCCTCCTACCGTAGGGGATGGCCATAGCAGAGGCAACCACCATCTCTTCTCTTCTCTTTCTGTGGCCCGTTATCAAGCACGTCTTATAAGTCTAGCTTAATAGTATCTGCTTCGTGTACATTTCTAGTGACTGCATACAGGTTTTTATTTCCTCCCTTTGCTTTTTTCCTATAAATCAGACATTTATTTCTTTCTAGAATCCTTTTGGGCACACCAGAGGGAATAGTGTCCTTTGGTATGTGCCAAGGGAGTTTTGGAATTTTCACAGCAATATGAATTGTATTTCTTGATAACGTGGCACTGCAGGAAGTCCTCCCAAAACTGCTGTCTCCGCCCACCTAAATCTGGGTGCTTGTCCTTATTTTCCTGCTTTTCAGTATGTCCAAGTAAGCTGTTAGGTAGGAATACACAGTCCAACCCAGATCATGGTGCTTGGGAAAACATCACCCAGGCCTCATGGTGCTAATTGTTCAGCTGCCCATGCTGGGGTCTGACCCGCAGCATTTGTGCTGTGACAGCTCTGTCACATCCGTGAGGTAAGTCTGCTGCGGCGGCGATGGCGGAAGAAGCCAGGACACAGTATCAGATTGTGTTTCACCAGAAGAACAAGATTGATTTGTTGTGTTACACGAGGGTAAAGTGGACCCAGCATCACTGCGCCCTGTGGTTTTTTAATTCCCTCGTCTCCTAAGTATGCAAGAACAAACAGCTTTAACACAATTTTTTACCTAGAAAGGAGCCTGGGGCTGCATCCAAGTACATTTAACATATGAAAATTGAGCCGCTTTGAACTTGTATGTTTTTGATAACTGCTTGGTATGCTTCCTGGAGGATCACCTGTAGGCTTTTCTTTCCAAATCCTAATCCCTTTGATTGAGTGCCAGGACAGATAGCTCTCATTGAATAACTCCAGTCTCATAATTCTTCCTTCATTCAGAGTTGAAAGGGAACAGCTCCAGATTCAATGGGCAAATCCTCAGATTTAGCTAAAGTAATTCAAACACTTTAAAACTGAAATTGTTTTGTTCTAAAATCGGGTTCAGATGGGCTACTGGATGTTTACACAAGCTGGTTGCTGCCAGGAGCTGCGTGGTGGGGAAGCAAACCACACTTCTCCTGCCTCCCTCCCGCCCCCCTTCGCCCCTCGCTGTCTCCCTGACCCTGGAGGATTAAAGGAAGGACGACTCTGAGCATTAGAAGTTTCAAAGCAACCTGGAGGGATTGTTTTTAAACATGGACATAAGATTTTTCTTGTTTTCTCTCCTCCACAAGACCAGGCCAAACATTCCCATCCCCCTTTTGGAGGAAGGAAAACAACCATGTTCTTTTTATCTTTACAAATGTGCCTGGTGGGTACTAATCAAAACCAGTTCAAGATGCTTTTATTTAAAAGTGTTTAGAGGAACGGAAGGTGCCGCCGATTAGAAATAAAGTGGCATTTGGGCCTCTTTGCCACACTGCTCCGAAGCGCACCGCCTCTTCTTTGTTTTTGTAGGTTTTCTTGGCACCTACCTGGTTCTGTGCTGAGATCTCTGTTTCAGGTCTTTTCAGAGATCGTGTTTACTAAAAGACGGTTCCTTTCTGCTAAACATCCTGTGTCCATCCTATTTGGCCAGATGGTGCCTCTGTTGGGAAGAGTCCTCTTCTTTCTCTTTGTGCCTGGTGCCCTGTTTCAGGAGGAAGCCAGGAAGGCCATTTCCATGTTCTGTGTGTGATTGGGCCCCGCACAGCTTATCAGAGTGTCTGTCCCCTCTCAGAGCCACCAGATAGAGGGAAGGACTGTAACACATTAGTAACCCAGTGTTGAAGACCTGAGTTCTCCACTCAGGTGAACTTGAGGCAAGACTAGATTTATTCCCCCCGGCCAAGCTTCCGGCTTATAAAATGAGACCACTTCGCTAATCACTGATACCAAACCTTTGTAAAGAACTTAATATGCATAGTATTAGGAAAGTAAATGATGTTATGTGGTCATAAAAAGGATTAAAACTGGAACCTCTCCTATAAGGGAGAACACAACACGATTGGACTGTGATCCTTACAGATCTCTTCTAAACACATTTTAAAGATTCCTGTTGAACTAAAAGTTCTATCTAGATAGCACTTGACCCTGCTTAGCCTGTGAATTGTGACCCATTGATGGTCTAAGTTTACTAACAGCCTTGTTCGTTTGATCTTCTCATTTCTCCCGGAAGGATTTTATGACATTTTAATCATTTAAAAGTTTGAAATGCCTTCCATTGTGCTTAAAAACAGCACTTGATTTTAATGGGCACTGTTTAACCATAGAAGGATTGTGTCTGTAGAACTGTGATTCTTACAACAATCCTTTGGAATGAAAGTAGAGAGGTTATGACACATTTTATTATATTCCTAAATGTGAAAGAGGATTCTAATTTAAAAATAAGTGGCTATACTTTTTAGTTCTTATTTAGCCTCTGTCGCTGTTTTAATACCCCGTTTATGGTTGACTGGTCGATGTTTTAAAACAAGTTCTTCAGGGACTCTATGGCCATTAGTCCTTGGCAATAAAATCTGAACTTTACTAAAATAAAACACGATGCCATGGAGCAATTAAGAGAACTTTCAGAAATGACTGTGAATATGAAATACAGTGATTTATATTATTAATGGATTTGGGGGAAAACCAGCCCACCTCTTTTAAGCTCAACTATGTATATTTGGGTTCTTTTATATTTTAAATTTATTTCTTTGTTTCTCTCAAGGCAGTAGGGGGTTCCATAGCAGGCTCTTAAGGTACACCAATCGTCCTTTTGTGGGCTGCTATTTCTGAATACAAGCCTTTATTTTTTTCATTTTATATGGAAAATGGGGTGATGTCACTTTGGAAAGCATTTTTCCCCAAAGTGGTTTCGGGAACCAGAATCTGGTGAAGTGTTACTTAAAAGCGATAACATAGTAAAGCTGTGCTCTATGCTTTCAATAATTGTAGGATTTATAGGGTATATCCCTAACCTGTTCAGTTTTATGGAAGGACAAAATACAGGGATTCATTTTATCATCATTTCCTAAAAACGGAGAAACACAGTTGACAGTTATTTCTCTAACATTATAATAAGTTCTTTGTATTCATAAACTTAGGTTGTAATAATTTAGGAGTGCTGCGATTTAGTAGTTATTTAATTTGCAAATGGCATTGGCCTCTCTAACCTCTGAAGGAAATGGTTACTTTTAATGCTTTAAAACTTTCATTGACTCTCTATTGCCAACTACAGGATGAAGTTCATGTTTAAAAACTCCTTAATGCCCTTCAGCCTCCTCTCCTGTTTCCTCTCCTCGCGGCCCCCCGCCCTTCCTTGCAATGGCAGATCTGCTCCAGAGCACTTGCTGTGCTTTAAGTCCCCATTCTGTGCCCATGTTGTGTATTTTCCCACGGAGTCCTTCTTTAACTTGCTCCACCCTCCACATTGCATTGTAGCTTTGCCTCCTACTCAGATGCTTCCTCCTCTTGGAGGCCTTTTGGCCTCGGTATCCCGGCTTCCTCACATGCCATCGCCCACCTATTGGGCTCTTCCTCTGCTCCTCTGACCGAGTAGCAGCCTCTTGAGGATACACTTCAATTTAACTATCATTGTGTCCCCAAATGCCGCAAGGGTGACACATGAATGAATGGTTTCTTGCCTTAAAAAATACCAAGAGATGCCTAACATATGAAGTTGGATGAAGAGAAGCTTTCTCTCCTGTTTTGAAAGTCATTAGTCAGCCCATCAACCACTGAGGAAAACTCACATGAGAGCGCTAATGACATTAGACCCTGAGACCTAAAAGCCAGCAAGAAAGCTGTGTTTGGCTAGTAAGAAACCTGGGTCTAGAAACTTGACCTCTTGGTTTCACACATACCAGTGTTGTTCTGGCAGGCACACTCTGCTGTCTGTCCAATAGCCCAGTGCTGCTCAACCTTCCTAATGCCGCGGACCTCACGACCCACAGGTTAAGAACTGCTGCAGTAGCTAATCCTCTGTTACACCTACCCTGCCCTCCTCACCCTTGCTGAGAGAATCTGAATTTTGTTCAACTAGTGGATAGCGATCTCTTGATTTGGGGGCAGGTGAACCGCTCGGCCAGCCCAAGGTGGTCAGTCATGGTTGGGTGAGGCCAGTTGTGGAGTTTCTGTTTCCCTTTGCGAGGCCCTCACTTTCCCATCCTCCCTTGCAAGTAGGAAGGGACATGTGACAAGTTCTGACCTGTTGAGATAGAGGGCAAAGTCTGCTAGAGGACTTCCAGGAAGGACTTTTTTCCTAGTACAAAGACTGAGCCTCATGTTTGTTAAAAAAGAGCCTCCTTCTCTGCCCTTCCAGAGGCTTCCTGCCTGTGTGCACAGTGAGAAGGCTGATGCTGGAGTTGTAGGAGCCAACTTTCACCATGACATGACAAGTCGGAGGACAAAAAACTGTCAGAGTCATGTTGGAAAATCAAAGGCGGAAAGGGCCTGGGACCATGATGGCCAGTCTGGAAAGCTGCCACCTCCAGACTTCTTGTTATTTAAGTTTCAAGTATCCTGATGGTCTCAGCTATTTATGGTTGGATTTTTGCTGCTTAAAAAGGGACATATCCTAACTTATGCAGTTGCTTTTAGAAGAATAAACGAAACTAAATCAGCGTCTTAAGAGGAAAGGTGATTAATTGGGGTAAAATATATGGAAGTTGTGACAATATAATATTTAAGAAATTGGTGACTGACCTCTGTTCTTCTATTAGGTGTAGGGAAGACCCGCTAAGTAGCCCTGAACCATTCATCACTCAGGAAACATTACATTTTTTATCTGTGATCTTCCTGGCACTGTGTAAGATTCTGAGGATTCAGAGATAAAAGATGGTTTGTATCCTTTGGGAACTTGGAGTCTAGTAAGGGAGTGGTACTGGGAGTTCTAATGGTGAGGATTGCTGTCTTAGGATAGGGGTGTGCTCAGGGGTGCTGTTGGAATTCTGATGGGGACCATGAAAACCTGGCCAGACAGGGGAACAGGAGGAGTCAGGAAGTTTCTGGGATGAAATAATGGCTGAGCTGTATCCAGAAGAAAGAATGGAATTTTCCAAGCAAAGAAAGGTGGAGTGAGAAGAGGAGGGGTCTACTAGGCACAGGGACGCAAGGGAAGTAGACTATTCAAAAACTGTGAATCGTAATGTTTGCCACGTTTGATTCATACCTTTTTCTTTTTTACTGAGAATGGCAAAGCTAATGGTAGCAACAAATGTTTTGGTTGTATTATTATTATTATTTTTAAGAACAAAAACAGGTATGTTTCTATTGAACTACCTGATACAGAGGATAGTGTGGTATGGATGGATAATATGAATGACAAATAATACAAATATATTTTATTTGAAATAAACAAAAAATGCTTACATAGCTCACTGGGTCACTTGGAAACAAACTTGCTTAACTGTATTACTGAGCAAAAACAAAGTTTAAGCAGAAATACCCTTCTTTTTTGACATTTATTTGGAGATTTAAGAAGACACTATTTGGTTTTTTAAAAACTGACCTTCCCTTAAGGCCTGGTCATAGAAGTGTAAGCAATGTAAATGAATCCACCATTACGAGCTGTCATAGCCTGTCTACGCCACCTGTGCATTCTGAGATCACACACAGACCTGCCAACATACCTGGGAAGGGCTGCATTGTCACAGTTACATTTGAGTTCTTGGCAGGCAGGACTGAGGAAGGGTAATTCGGAACAAGTTTTACATCCTATTCAGAAGAAATCACTAGTATTCCCTTAAATTACAGGTTACAATAGAAAGCTACTGCCTGGAAGTTAACCTTTTCACTTTGGTTCATTTTTAGTTTCTGTTTGTGATTTACATAGTTGTTTGATTCATTTGCTTACAGCACAATCCTGCCGTAACATATTAAAGCACAAGATACTTATTTCTTCAACATCTGCATTTTTCAAGTTTTATATTTTACTGCATCCACAGTATGTCAGTAGTTTTTAATGTTTAAAAAAAAAAAAAAGGGGGTAAAACTTTTCTAAAAAAGCAGATGTCTGTAACTACAGTGTTACTAGATGAGAAGAAGACAGTCAGGGGAGAAAGCAAACATGTTCACGTGCAGGGACTGTGGTCTACGTCTTTGGATTTAAAAACAAGTTCCCCAGAGAAGCTGGCTGTAATAGAATTCCCAGAAAACTTCCTTTGCCCCCCCAAAAGGACCTGAGAAGTCCTAATCCAAACTTTGGAAAACTACTGTTATGAGATGCTAATGAAAGATGATCAGAGCAGTTGGAGGGACAAGGGTGAACGTGTCTTCCGTTTAGCTATAGCTTGTGTAGCACGGCCTTTCCAGCTGCTGGTGGGCAAGTAAAAACCACAGAAGTACCAGAAGTTCTTTAAAGGGCAGGGGTAGAAAAGTGCCGAACATTATTACCTTGCCCAAGTCAGTAACAGGGCTTCATGGCTAGGAAAATTTTCTAAGTAGTAAAATGACTCCAGGATAGACCTCTTTCAGTAACATTAAATATAGCAAAAATAACGACAACAAAAAATTTACAAGTAGATATAGTGATAACAGAAAATTATAAAGCAGAGAACCCAAAAGAATCAAGACAATGCTACAAGTCCAACGGTATTCCAACAAGGCTAGCAAACCTGATAACTTTGAAAGCCCTGGCAAAATATCATTCTCATTTATAAAGCATTTATTTATCATATGACCACACATTGAATACTTTTTTTGTTTGTTTGTTTTGGGGTTTTTTGCAGTTTTTGGCCAGGGCTCTGTTTGAACTTGCAGTATATAGGGCTGGTGTCCTGCTCCTAGAGCCACAGAATATCTTGTTCCAATCGATTTTTGGTGCTGGTAATTGGAAGCTGCCAGTGCAAAGCCTTGAATGTGGTAGCTGACATTGTTGGATAGTTATCACTAATTGCTGTCTCATACTCATTTTCTGCATTCTCTATGATTTTAATAAACTCCCTGGCAGTTTGAACTTCACTCAAAACAGTTATTGAATCCTGCACATCTTTATGACTAACCAAGCGAACATTGCCATCTTCATAATAGTGAACCTGAATCTTAAGCACTCCACCTACCTGGGCTGTAGGTGGTGTGATGGTGAACTTCCACTCTGATCTCCAATGACCATTCTATACGTTTTTAGGCTGAAACTGGTGGCTTTCAATATATGCAGTAATAGTCTGTTGCCCATCTGTAGTTTTAGCATAAATAGTACAGAAACCATTAGAGTAATGATCTTTCACATAGGCTCTTAAGGCACTATCACAGGATTCTCTCTAAGACTTCAAACCTCCATCTACTTCTTCTGGAGAAATCTAAAGAAAATTTTCTGTCTAGGATCTAAAAATCTGCTTTTACCCAGGCCACCGTGTTCTGTCATTAAGACCTATCTTCATATCCTTCCATCTTCACAGGTGTGAACTGGCCCATGTTATAATGGGCTATGTGCTGCCCCTTCCCTAAGGAGACTGTCATTATTAAGTAGTAGACAAACATCACTGAATATTTCATTAAATTCCCCTGGGCGTGCATGAGCAATAAATTTGCAGCTATGGTACCTTCTCCTCATCTGACACCCGATCCTCAAAGCCGGCCATCTTGGTTTCACTGGCCCAGCTTGGCTGTAGGGCTCCCTTTCTTTGTTTTTTGTTTTTTCCTTCCTTTTCTTTCCTCTTTCTGCATTGTTGTCCCTTAGGCCAAAGTAATGTAATCTCCACCTATCTGTCAGACAGGGGAGATTTTCACTTTATTTACTTTATTTGTTAAGATCCCAATGTGTTGTGGCTTCCAAAGCCCATTTAGAGGTCAAGCAGCAATGCTGTACTATGGTGATGATGGTATGATAAAGTCACAGTCACTGAGGACACTCTTGCATCTACGTAGGCACCTCCCATGGGGCCTCCCCCAAACCAGAACAAGCAAGGTGTTTCTACAATGGTGCAATTGCAGCTTGGTCACAATTTTGTTCCTACCATTCTCCCCCAGCTGTGTCCCCAGTCTGATCTCCTGCCTCAGAATCCAGGGCATCTTTATGTGATGCAAATAAGTATTGCTTATATAGGGTCTGAGGGCACACAGTGAAGAACTTCCTTCCCTCCACCACTGCTAAAAAAAAGAAATAGTTCCTCATAATTTTAATACCAGTTCAAAATTGGCCTGAAGAAACCCAACCCTTTCCCTCTGTCCTTGTATTCTCTTCCAGCGTCTGTCCTTCCCCTCAATAGTCTACGTTTTTATCCTCTGGACTTCTTGACATTCCTCAGAAGCATTTAATTCCCATGGACCTTTGTTCAAGTTATTCCCTGGGGTACCCTGGCCACTTCTCTCTGCTCACCTCTCTACTTGGTGAATTCCTGTAAAGTATAAACCCTTCAGAGCATGGCTGAACTACTGATGCTAGGAAGACTAACTGGACTTCTTGGCCTGAACTGCCACCTCCCTACATGGTTTTCTCTCCTCCAGATAAATCTCTGTATTGTGTTTATTTGGGAATGTGCCGGATCCCTCTGTCACTGTATATACTAAATTAGTTCTTGCTAGATTATGAGCTGCTCAGAAATGGGTTTTTCATCCAGAAAATCCTAGTAGCCAGCCTTATGGCATTCTTTCATTTATCCAATAAGCATTTTAAGAAACTCAATAAATGAAAGACAGTGAATGAATGAATGATTTGATCCTAAAATAACATAAGCAATGCAGCTTTTCCAAGCAAGGCATACCCAAATTTATTTTGTATGTCATTCCTTTTTTCATTCAGTCTTTAAATGCTTTAAGTGGTCTATAATAACTGTGCTGGATATGCCAGATACTTTGTCACAGGGACAAATTCCTTTCTCTGTAGTACTTATAGCTAGCAAATTGTGGTACATGTATACCATGGAATACTATGAGCCTTAAAGAAAGATGGAGACTTTACCATCTTTCTCCATCTTTTTACATGGATGTTTACATGGATGGAGCAGGCTGGTTCTTGAGCTTCGTTAAGGAACAAACAATATGCAAATTACACGTTACTGATAACCTCCACCTCTTCTTGGGAAATTCCCATTTTCTATCAAAACACTTGAAATGTTTTCTTCTCAGAATGTTTGTATTTTGTACTAGTCAAGATATTCTAAATCACGCTGTACTAACAAAAAATTCCATAACAAAGACTGTTTCTGACTTGCTCAATGTGGGTGAGTAGGACCTCATCTCATCATAGTCACCCAAGCACCCCAATATGTGCTTTCATGACCCCAGCACAGTGAGAATGGCACCTGGGGGACCCCCCAACAGGGAGACCCAACACTTCTACCTGGAAGCGAGAACATCACTTCTGTTCATTTGTCATTGGCCAAAGCAAGTTGCACAACACCTAACTTCAAAGGAGAGGAGAATTGTAGTTCTCTTACGTTCCATAGAAGTGAAAATAGTTGGTGAACAAAATTCATGCTTATCTCAGGATGTTAACACATGTGATTTCTTTTCTCAGGGTCACTTCTCAAATCTTATGCACTTATGGAGAGCAGTATCTGGCATTCATGCCACTTTCTTTACTGTTAAGTATGCCTCCCACTCTAAATACGTTACAACAGCAAAATTTACAACAATGAACACACTGATGATAGGTCATTATGAAAAGCATAACATTTCAAAGGCTTCAGAGATGCTTAAAATATGGACATTTAGTTCTAATCCTACCTACTTTTTCAGACAATTGCCCTTATACTTTATTTCATAAAGTTCTTCCTTTCTATTTTTCCTTATTCCTTTGTAAGCATACTACAGAATTTTGACCAGCACTGTTTTCTCAATATGCTGCCTAAGCCTGCTATTCAATTTTTACAGACCTTAGTAATAACAAGTGTTTACTGATTAATGGTTAAATGCTTAATGTGTTTATTTTTAGACCAGGTTTTCATTTTTTCTAATGTAGTTCATGTAGAGCAAAATCATATGTGAAACAGTTACACTAAACTTGGCTGAAAACAAAGGCTATAACTACAGGGCCTGGAAGAATGCTTATTCAATATTCCCCAGACTAACATTTTTCTCAGTAGAGACCAGAGCATATACTGTAGCCATGGAAAATCTGGGGAAGTGGAGTGCTCGAAAATACCATTTATACTACATCAAACTGGAGCCCACTTCGGCAGTGTATAATAAATCTCTCCCATATGTGATGACTGCTTGTTGTCCAGCTTCCAATTCTAAAAGAGAAACTGTAAATATCCCAAACTCCTTTTTAACTCCAACCAAGAGCATGCAGCTGTCTTAATATTTGTGGTTGAAAGAACAGTTCTTTAAAAAATTAGGAGAGATATTTCACTCTGGGAAGAGCAAAAGGATACAATCTTATATTTCAGGTATAAATTTGAAACATGTCCTATCTCAGAATGGGTCTAAATTTCAGCAAAAAATAAATGGCTCTTAAAATTGCAGATACAGTAAAACTAAAGACAGCCAAAACATGGTTTTGAATTCTGAATTGTATCCTAAAAATTTCGTTGTTTTGGCCAAGGATGTAATTATGGGGACGATTTTCATAGCTTCAAATGGAATGGGTGCAAAAGGAATGGTTTGTGCTGCTCCACGAGCAGTGGAAGGCAGTCTGGGAGACGGGGCACGGCCAGTGAATTGTCGAATTTCCCAAGGCATTTAGATGACGTGAATCAGTGCTTCTCAGAGTGTGATCGTGGACCTGTTAAAATGTAAATTCTAGATTACCTGATGGGCATAGGCCCCAGAAATCTGCAATTTAAATTCTTCAGGTGATGTTTGCACCTAATTAAAAAAATATACTAATATGCATGTATTTATTGAGTGAGGAAAAGAGAAAAAGATATTTAAAATCAGGGCATTGGAAGACAGGCCAAAAACTTGGGCAATGAGTGATAGATATAACATTCTAACTTAGATCTTAAAGGAAAGAGATCTAAGAATCTGGCAGTCTTAGAAGAGCTACTACAATACTCATGGTTGAATAGGGTATTTCAAGGGAATTCCGATAAATTATCTCTCAGGGACGGCTGGTCATAATCTCCAGCAACAGTAACTGCAGGGACGCAACAAAATGGTTGGCATTAACTTCCTGATTTTCCTAAGAACTTCCAGTAGCCTGGCAGGAGCATCAAAAGCCCGAAAGACGCCCAGGCCTGCAGAATACCCACCTTTCTCTGACCTCCAGGGGTCACCTGTGGTCAGCTCCTCCCGCCTTTCTCTGACCTCCAGGGGTCACCTGTGGTCAGCTCCTCTAGTGTCTTTTGGTCCTCACTGTTCACTTAGTTTGGCCCCACACTCCACAGGATCATATTTTTAGTTGTTTTATTTTAAGTTGACTTTTTTTCTTTTTTGGTGTCTGTCTTCTTATTTCTTATCTTATATCTAATACCCATTTGCTCAATGAGCCTGTATCTTGCTTATCATTTCACTCTTAAAGAGTCCTCTCCCTGAACTCCAGCTAAGTCATTTCCCTAAAAAAAAAAAAGAAGAAGAAGAAGAAGAAGAAAAGCCTGCATGGCCTGTTTAGCACTGCCTATTCTTTGATTTTTTCAGGGACTCCAGGCCATCTCTGGACATGCACTTCCTTGCTCCTTGATGTGTTCACCAACCCAGAAGTTCTTTAAGTCCCACTTTCTAGGGTTTTTGTAAATGTTCAGTTACATAGGCAGGATTGATTACATTATTTACCATTTGTCATTATCTACACCAGTGGTTCTCAACCTTCCTAATGTCGTGACACTTTAATACAGTTCCTCATGTTGTGGTGACCCCCAACCATAAAATTATTTTCATAACTGTAATTTTTGCTACTGTTATGAATCGTAATGTAAATATCTGATATTAGGTGACCCCCGTGAAAGGGTCGTTCCATCCCCAAAGGGGTCGTGACCCACAGGCTGAGAACTGCTGATCTAAACCATCAGCCTTTTTCTCCTCTTTGAACTTTCAGCCCCAACCCTCTAATCATGCCTTGGTCTTTCTGGAGACCAGACCTATGCTCATGCTATGTAGGGGCCCCAGCGACCAGTTATCTCTCTGATATGCAAAAGACACTTTTATGACTGCAGAGATTTCAAGAATCTTAGGAGTTGTGTCTCAGGAATAGGAAACAACGACCCAAAACAGTATAACCTGCATAGTTTACCATCACCCCTCCTTAAGTTGACCTAATTTTCATAGATGGGACATGTACCACATGGATGTACCAGTACAGAAGGCGTATCTCCTTATGGTGACCACCTCTGTATGTTGACCAATCTGTCACAGCCCCTTGAGTGGTTGACTTACAGAAGTTCTACTGTATGTATTTCTTATTAGGTCACACCCTCAAGAAACCCTAAGTGCTTTTCCCCTTTCTGTCTCCGTCTCTATGGAGCCCATAAATTGGAGCAGATGTTACTTTTTGGGCAGCTTAGCTATGCTTGAGAACTTGGGTAAAGATCACTCATTACCAGAATGGGTTTATTTACAAGGTGCTTTTAGCCAAGCAACAATCCTTTTACCAGTAATTTACCAAACTGTCAGCATTTGCTTTGTGTCACTTAAGATAACATTGGTAAGGAGTCAAAGATAATAATGTTTGTGATCCTTAGAGATCAGAATTTAGATGAAATGTAAACTAAAATCTGAAGCCCTAATAAGCTGTCTGGAGTGGAGATTCCTATGTAAGATTACTTTTTTCCTTCCTAATCCTCTCATCTCTATGCTCAGTACCTAATCAGGTCAAATCTTATGCTTTTTCTAGCCTTGAAATCCCTCCAACTTCAAAGAAAAACAAGTAAACTTTAGACTTTTGATAAGATTATAAATCATTATTTCTACAGGATTAAAAAGCATTATTTCTAAAGCAGGGTTTTCTGTAGCCAAATATACAGCTAAAAATAATTGGTTTAAGTAAAATATGATTTATGCAGAAGGAATGGGTATTGGTTTACAAAATAGGCATATATGATGTAACTTTCTTATTCTTGTATACTGCCTTCCAGGTGGCTAAACTTAACCTTGGTTAATCTAGGGCCCCCACTTTCCTTGGTATCACCTGATGTCAGGGACACACAGGGTTCCGTGTCTGGGGTGGGGAAGGGTGGGAAATGGTGCATGTTCACCATTCTCTGCACACACGGGCATCTCTGAGAGTCTGGCTTCCTCAACCTGGCCTGTTCCTGGACGTAAGTCCACAGACCCTGTGATGGCTGTGGGCTGCCTTAGATCTGGCTCTCTCCTTGTTCCTTCTGTCCCTTATTGGCCATACTGAGGTCCTGGGGATACCTGGAAGGCTGTTTTAGGCATGTCTGCTTGGAAACCCATTTCTAAGGATCTGCCACTATGCAGAACACTAAAAAGCTATTTTGAGTTTTGTAGTCTCCATGCACTCGACACAGAAAATGATTCACACATTCCTCCACTCTCACATTTTCCCAGTCTTATCTGGATCCATTCTGCCCCTGGTGTACACAGCTCACAGATGGGGGGTGATGTGGCCGAACATGGAACCTTAACTCAGAAGCCACCATCCCACAAGCAGCTGAGGTCTCTTTCCCTCCCCTTTGGCTCCACTACCATGAGAATCATTATCTGCTTTTAGGGATGGGATAAAGAGATCTGTTTTATTTGGTTGTTATCCTTGTTGTTATAGTTTAAACTTTGAACTCTAAGGCCTTACTGGGTTAGCTTTTTGAAACTCAAAGGCTGTTGCAAACAAAAACATCCAAAATACTTTTTCTGAATTATCCCTTTCCTTAGGCAGTATATGTCACAAAATAAATGAGATTTGAGCAAAGGAGGTAGGTCATGAGTTAACATCTCAGAATATTTCTCAAGCATCAGCATTTAGTCTAAGTCTCCATCATGTGAAGAGACTGGTAAGATGTCACAAGTGGGGAAGAATCTAAGATAAACAAAGTTTAATGAGTCACCTGAATGGTCCTTTGCTTTATCGTGAAATCTGAGTAACTATGAAATAAATTATATAAACAGCAAAAGCCTGAAATATTTTACCCAAAGAAAGAAAAGGAAGCTCCTCTTGCCTATGCCTCTTAACCTTCCAGTTGACTATGCAGATGTCCACTGGGATAGGCTGGCCAAGCCTTCTACACACCGTCGTGTGGAAATGCCCCAGACAGGACGGGTGCCCCTTCGTCACATGAAGACTGGAGCAATACTGGACCCCCAAATGCCAAGTGCTGTGCTAAGCCCTAGGCATCCAAAGATGTAAGACAAAGTCCCCCTCCCGCCCCCCAAATAGCTGACAGTCGAGCTGAACTAGGGAAATGGACCAGTCACTAAGAAATTACAAAGCAAAGTGCTGGAAGTCACAGCAGACTGCTGTTGGAGCCAAAGAGTAGGGATGCAGCCAGTGAGAGCATCTCAGAAGAGGCAGTGACTCCCATAAAGATAAGACCTAGGAACAGTCCCCTTCCCTGAACAACCACCTGCATGTGGCACATAGCACAAAGGGGATATGACAGAGAAATGCTGAAGCCAGGTGTCTCTGCGAAAGTGGGCAGATATGGTGACCAACTTGAGGGGAAGGAGGGAGGGAAACATTAGACACTCACGCTTACCAAGCTAATGATCCCAGACCATTTCTCCCACTATCTGTATATGCGTGTGTTCAAAAGAAACACAGTATTTCCTATCAGAAAACTACCATAACATAACATTGATACTTTGTGAAAGGTACAAGTATATTTCTGACACAAAGATTTACTTGACTTTAAAGAATACTGTAGAGCATTGAGAGCAGCACTTTGGAATGATTCATAAATATTTCATTTTTTTTTTTTTTATGTATGCCACTATTTCCCATTTTAAGAGCTAAAGAAGTTCAAAGTCCAGAAAACATTGGCTACCCCAACCAAGAAGCAGCTCTTACGATGGAAAAAGAGGAGGGATCTCTAAGACACGCACTGGATTCCAACTGTTCCTGCCGACACTGTGTGATGGAGGCAGAGGAAAGACAAGGCTCAGGTTTACTTCTGCTGCGAGTTTGAGGCTATGTAATGCAATCAATATTGCAAGAAGTTGCCAGAATGACTGCAAGGTTCTTAAGAGGAAATGCATTCTAGACTTGTTATATGATTGTTGATAAGTTACTTAGTTTGGATTGTTCAGCTCATTCAAAATGTGTGGGGGCTTAATTATAAGATCTGCAACTTCTCTATTGTATGATGCATGCAGCTTCTATTTATGCTTATGTAATTAATGAGCTGATTAAGGAAATGAAATAAGCCACAGAACCCTTTGTTGTTAAGAAAGAGCCAGAAATGACTGTAAGGAAAAGCAGTTTACCTACCCAAGAGCACAGGCGTATGTCACTACGGAAAAATTAATGTATGACCCTAGGATAAAATTATAGTGAAATAATATTCCTAGCCTAAGACAGAAGATACTTAGTCATTACTCTGATGCATGTCTTCTTAAATTTGACTACGGCAATAATGGATTCTTAAATTCAGAACAAGTAAAATAGTGTGTAAATCAGACACCCTGGTGTCAAACAACTTGGGGTAGGATTCTGGTTACTCTCCTTGGTTATTTTGTGACTCTAAGATTAAGTCATAAAGAATCATTAAAGAAAACTACACATAAACATTGAATAAAGGTAAGTGTTTATTTGCATTATGTAGTTTATAATTTTTAAAAAGAAGAAACAGTTATTCTTTCATTTTTTCCTTTCCTTAAAAAATTAGGAAGTGTATTTGTCTCTAAATAAAATAGAAGACTCACTTACCTCTGTTTCATCACCACCTACAATTGGGTCAAGGTCATTGGCATGACCTGAATTTAACTCTAATGTAGATTTCTTCAAAAAAAAAGACTAAATTTAAAGAATAAATCAGCCTCTTTAGGATTAATTAGAGTCCATTTTTCAAAAAGTGCAGTAGAAATAAAATGTCTTCTGAGTGCTGAATGAACCTTGCATGGAAAATGCACAGAGTGCTGTGGCTGGCACTTACAAGGTTTTGATACCGGTTAATCACTATTGATACCATGTGTCAGGTGAGAAAACTGAAGCCTAATAAGGCTAAGTAAGTCACAGAGGATGACATGTGAAAATGCAACAACGCTAGCCTCAAATTCTGAAATTCAAGTCCACAGTCCTTGCTCTTGTCCATTGACTAAGGACTCACTGAAAAAAATCTGGGGAATATCTCTATGTAGCTTTACCTACGTGTCTTTCTCTGTCTAGATCTAGATAGACAGATAGGCAGACAGACAGACAGACAGACAGATAATCATCTTTAAACTGCTAGATGTGCAGGGATGAATTGGGTGGGAAGACGGACTGAAGAAGAAACAGTGAGGAGACAGCAGCCTAACAAAAAGAAATTAAATTATTAGGGAGTGGGACACAATTATAAGAAGGACTCTACCTAAAAAATGCAAACATTATAACCTAATTCTTTGTGCCCTAACCTGAAACAATAAAAAAAAGAAAGAAAAAATTAACTTCTGAGCACGCCATTGCCCATGGGGATACAGAACAAAAAAAAAAAAAAAAAAAAAAGGCAAGAATATAGTTTCTAACATTCTACAATAATTGGCACCTCATTGTATAAAAAACAGAGGGGGAGATAAAAGATGAAGGGACAGTGGCAGTGAAGGAGGGACATGGAGCACTAGGGCCCAGAGCCAGTGCTGCATAAGAGACTCCAACCTGCTCGGCAATTGCCTGAGGTTGTCAGGCTGAGCTGGGGGGAGGAGACGATTCTGAAGATGCTGAAACTGCGGCTGCTAGAGCTGTGCATCCGGAGGCAGGGACCTTTGTCACAACCCACACAAAGACCTTGCTGACCAGAGATCCAGATTGGCTTTAAGTTGAAGCCATGGGATTGGATACAATTTTCAGAAAAGAAATACCAAGGGAAAAACAAAACAAACACACTCAAGTCAAGAAGGTGGGAAGAAGAATGCAGCCCTCTAAAGAGAGGGGAGAAAAAGGAAGACCTCTGGGCTAGCGCAAGGTCCTGAACGTCAGGAAACAGGACTCTTTCAAAAAGAGCTTGACCGTAAGCAGGATAAATGGCAGAAGGGGCAGATGCCCACAGCGACAAAAGTCCGCTGAATTTACCCGTTAATTCAGCCATCGTGATTAGTGTCTAAGAGGTCAGGTCTATATTGTGGATGAAAAAACACCAAACCGCAAAGGGGTGTGGAGTTAGAGGGAAGCAAGGAAGCACAGACAGAACATGAAATATTTTCTTGGCACCAGGAAGAGAGAATGTGGTAAAAAATTGGGGGTGTATTTGTTTGTTTAGCGTAGCAGAGGCCTGAGCATCAGTTGTACACTGAGAAAAAGCAAAGGTGCAAGTTAAAGGGCAAAATTTAGGCAGCAAGTCTTGGTTCCAACTTCATAAATATTTTGTTTAAAAGTTCTATAAACACCAGTGGCCCAGGAAATGCTTTAGCAAGTACTCATTAACGAAATGACAGCTACTTTAGAATGTTCCCATAGCTATTACATGTTTATCACTCCTGGAGTATTAAAGACTTCTGGCAAGGGCTCATGACTGCTTCCTTTAGTATGAGAACCCTTCCATTCCCTGGGGGTTTTCAGAGAATCAGGCACATGGCTGATCTCTTACTCAGACAGAAGGAAATCATGCGTTCATTTCCTGTCTCTAAATGTATTCTGTACCTCACCTTTACCTTTATTGCTTAAATATAGAAATTAGACTGATGGTTTGGAAGCCAAGGCTCTAGGTGAGTAATATTTCTTGACTTAGTTCCCAACCCTGCAGAAAAAGGATGAAGATTTGTTTATTTCTAAGCCATTACAATTGTAAAGTAATCACATGAGCAAATATCACATGTATAAGAATGCTGAGCCTAATTTCATTCACAAAAGAATGCACTGAAAAAATGCAGATCCCCAACAATGGAAGACATAATCTGTCGTGTACAGTGTAGCCACAGAATGCAGCTATAAATGGTTTTCTTCCAAAAGTGGTCAAAATGATATACACAGAGTTCTCACAATACTTATAGCAAAATAAACAAAACCAAAGAAAGGGTAAAGGAAAACAATTGATAACCTTTCTTGTCTTCCACTCTACTGTAAGAATTATTATTCACTATAGACACCCCGTGTTTTTTCTTCCTGGCAATTTATAGCTCCAAGTCATTGTTTGCTAAAGGCAATTTTATAATTTATCAAATGGCACTGCCTAATTAAGTGTTCGTGTTTTTTTAAACATGACCCAGCAATAAAATGAGTAACGAATATTCCAGGAATAAAATAGGACGGAGAACATAGCAGTTTTGTCATCATTTTATTGGTGAATGCCCTTTTGCACTTAAGGTTGGAAAGTAATATTCACTCAACCAAAGTTACCATATAACTTAAGTGTACAAAAAGAATCTTATTCTTCGAACATATCACCTGTTCAATTGTTCAGAAGCCCCAATTAAACAAATAGCCGTTGTATAAGGAAATAAATGAGTCTGTTTATGCATCTTTCCTTTTCTGAGGTTGTAACTGAAAATGAACTGTGGATTTTTATAAGAAAGAAGCAATTATCTCCTTCCTCTCTCTCTCTCTCTCTCTCTCTCTCTCTCTCTCTCTCTCTCTCTCTCTCTTTCTTTCTTTCTTTGCAGTTTTGGCTGGGGCCAGGCTTGAATCCACCACCCCTGGTATATGGGGGCGGCACCCTACTCCTTGAGCCACAGGTGCCACCCTCTCTGTTTCTCTTCAATAACTTTGGAAATCTCAATAGCTTCTCTCCCCGTCCACACCTATAGCGTTAAGATTGGCAGCTCCTTGGAAACTATAAATCTTGCTCACTGAAATTTAGTTCATAAGGAATTGAATTTTGAGGCTTCTGGAGAATTCTTACAAGGTTGTGCTAAGAAGGACCTTATAAGGGGGTACCCAGGAACACTAACATTCCAGTGGTTTCTTCCCCTTACAATTTAAAAATAAATTATCTTTCTAAACTGACGTCTTCCTAAGTATATATTCAAAATGACATTGACTTTTCAGGAATTTGAAGTTGAGCTCTTATGGTACTAAAGTTCTCACTGTAAAATATATACCCTTTAATATGTCAAGTATCTTATTTAGGTATGAACATGGAAATTAAATTTTGATGAAAATGACTCACTCAGGTGAAGAAGAGCGTTATTGCACTGTCTTAAAATAGTATATTTTCAATTCCAAAAGGCTGTGTTTCATGTGGAATAATATTTTATTTTAAAATGTCATGCTATTTAACTGAAAGGTGTAGGGAGGAAAAATAAGCAAAATTTCTGGACAATTTTTACAGAAAGTTTCTAAATATATGAATACTCCAAATTCACTATTAAAGACAAAAGGCTGTCCATCATTCATTGTTTAAAACAAAAGTTTGTCATATATACCACAAAATGTTTCAACACTCAGGAAAAATTTCCACAGTGACCATGTAAAACTTGTATTTAAAAAAATTAGACATAAAAGAGCCTCTAACACAATAAAGGCCTCACAACGTAATTCTGAATAAAGTTGTATGGTCAGGTAATTAGCAAAAGACTCTCTAATTAGAGTTGGGATTTAGAATTGCTCTGGACTCAGTTTTTACCTCACTGTATCTATCTAATATATCCAATTTTAATGAATACAACTGGATTAATTATAAAAGTGGAATTAATAAAAATGAATACCATCATTATCAAGATCATTGAGAAATTAATGATTCTTTTTACTCTGAAACACACAACATAAAAATACTAGAAGATAGGAAAATACAGACCATCGTATGTTCTACTGCTAAATTCAATGTGCATGATTTATAAAAGAACTTGCAAGTAAGTTACAATGCAGTTCGAGAAATCAAAAACTTACTGAGAAAATTAGCCTTGCCTTATTCATTTTAAGGCATAATCACATAAAAGAACTGCACAAACTAGAACATGAATTTTCTTCCTTTTCTCTCTTTCTGTAAAGCATTGTTATGCTATTTCCCAGCTTTGTATGCATGCAAACAGCATGTGTGTGAATAGGGCCAAAACAAAACACTTACACTTGATTAACATTAGATCTGCCACGTGAGATTCGGTTAGTCACTGATTCCTTGACACATACCTCCAGTAACTTTACAAAAAGAAGAACAAACAGCACTTTCTGTTTAAGACGCAGTAACCCGTTACTTATTCCAGAATCACTTCCATGGCAACCTCTACTACAGAACACAACCAGGAACTTGGACACAAGTCAAGACACTCCTGGACGCCCAAAATAGATGCTGCCGCGTCCGTGCCCTTTGGCAGACGGACCTTTCTCACTAGAATCTCTCGGGCCCCTGGATAACTGATGTCTCTTATTCCACATATAATGTTTTAAAAATTTTTTTTTTTTTTTTCTTGTTCACAGAACAACAACAACAAAAAAATAATTATAAAGGGGTGCTTCAGCTTAAAGAGAATTACTAGAGATATGCAAACCACCCACATCAATAAATTAAAGAAGTCGCTCTTCTCTGACAGAGAAGACAGACACAGAGAAAAATGACGTCCTATAAGACAATTCAAGAATTCAAAAAAAAAAAAAAAAAAATAGGTGATTCTGTGAGCTGAGAAGTAATAGCTTTACACACCACCGGGTAGAACCCCAAAGTCTGACTGCATCACAGAGTAATCCTGTAGGGTATATCCATGATGACAATGCCGAGTAATTCTCAAAACAGAACTGCATTTGGTATCCCCCACATAGAGATCACAGTGGATCTCAGTACAAGAATTATCCAGAAATAACTAAATTCCTTCAAAAACTTTTGGAGTTTCCCATGGTAGATTTGTAAAGCAGCTCTCTGGAATATTTACATATATTGAAGCCCTTCATTATCTCTACTGTGTGTTTACTGGACAGCACCAAAAATTACAGACGAGCTGGCCAGGCCGGGAAGAGGGACCCCTCGCACGACAGGTTCACCCCGGGTCATTTCTGCCCACTTCACTAACTCTGGTGCTCTGGCAGCCCCTCGCTCAGGGCCTCAAAATCTTACTGTACACGTCACTCTTTTAAAGAACGTTACTCTTTTAAGGTGAATGAGCTAAACTAGGATAAACTTTATTTAAACAAAAAGCAGGCTTACCTTTTTTTTTTTTTTTTTTAATAAATGAGCATGAGGGAAAGGAAGGATTAAAACAAACAGATATAGATGCAAACTGTCTATTTTCCAGGTGAGATCTGCCACGCTGTGAGGAGGGTGGTGGGGCTCCGCTGACTGGGTTGAAGTGCCTGGACTTGCCCTGTTGGGGTCCGCTGGTCGGACTGGCCCTACATGGGGTCTGCACTTGAAGATGGACATGCATTTACCTTCCTCTGTCCTCTCAGTCAAGAACATTCTGCACATTCTGTAACGTTAAAGCATTTCCCTCTTTATCCAACACAAACACTAAAACGTGAAAACCACACACGACAAGAGACAACAAAGAAACAGAAGTCAACTAAACTTTCAGATAAAACCACCACCACCACCACCATTTGGTTTCTGAAAACAAAACAAAATGCAATCTTAATAGCTTCAAATAGCAACAGCAAACAAAAATAGGCCTAAAAAGCTAACCATATTATAAAGAGTACATTTTCTCTCAAAACAGGAGCAGAGGGAGGACCAAAAAAAAAAAAAAAAGTCAAATGACCATGGAACACTTGTCCCCAAAACAAATGAACCCTGAAGATTTCAATAAGTAAAAAACAGTACCTTGTAAGTAACTGGTCTTGTCTACGCACAGCTGTTCCCAGTGCCGACTCCCGTTTAACCATCTACTGCCTTTAGTTTAAAGTTAATTCTGTTGGCAAAAAAGTACAGAGCTTGTCTGGAAAATGCTGTTTGGACATTAAATGATTCCCTTCCAAGCGATAGTAGCTATGTTTAAGTTTCCTTGTAGGGAAGGATCTAAACCCTTCCTGTCGCTAATTTTCTTTCTCCTCCTTCCTCTCAGACTTAGTCAGTATCCTCCTATCCCATATATTGAAGAAAGAGACAGGAGGGGGGGGAGACAACGCACGAGGAAATATACCTTAAATAATGTAGTATTTGAGCATTTAGAAAAAATACTCAGGAAAAAAATCAAACACACACACAGACACAAAGAAGAAATAAGAACTGTAGAAAACTCATCAGGACCTTAAATACAGTTTAACCCAATACCCTCATTTTATAGACAAAGAAACTGAAACCCAGAGAAAATATGATTTCTATCAAGTCGTTTATACAGCTGGCTAGTGCCACAGTTAATAGATAACTAGGTTTCACAATGCCCAGCTCAGTGCCTTTTCCACTGAACTGGCAGACCTGAGAAGAAATGGCTTGCAATTCTTTCCCGCACATCCTTGTGTCAAATTCAAAGGATTTGGCAGGGCGCAGTAACATAATTAGGATGTGAGAACTATCTCAGAGAAAATACTTCCCTTGGGTCCCAAATCCTTAATATTTTAAGTTTTCCTATAAGGCGCTATTCCTGTGTATACTTCCCTTTGCCAATTTTCCTGAATATTTTTATGATTCAGGAGTTGCCATTCTTCAGGGGATGCCAACATCCATTAGTCCTTGCAGAGGACATGAGGGACGGCACGGTGACAGGTGTCAGAGTAAGTCTTCTACCCAGTATCACTGGGACCATTACATGGCCCTTGAACTAGAAATCCCCACTTCCACGTTGCCAAAATGTTTTATTTTTTCACCACACACAATGTAAGTTAATTTTTTGACTACTGATTACATACACAGTTTGTTAAATGAAATACAGAAGCAACAGAATACTTTTCATCTGGTTTCTTTCACCTATTTTCTACTTAGACATGAATTATTTCCTTCTAATTGATGTGATGATGTCCGTATAATGTAAGATCTTTTTCCTTTCTGAAACGTATTCATTCATTAACTCATTTATTTATTTAACAAGTATTTATCAAACATTTATAAAACCTATCTCAATTCTTTCCGTGGTGGGGGGGGGGCAGTATGTAAAAAGCAATAGCTTCTTTAGAATAGTGGGTGATGTTCAAACAAAATCAAAGGGTTTGGATGGGAAGGAAGGCCAATATTCTATAGCTATTTTTGTACCCAATCTCACACCTCAAACATGCGTCCCTAATTTATTTACATACTAGCCAATGATTTGGCCCAATCTCAACAACATCTTGCCTACGTCAGATGAACCAAAATATGAAGTGGCTCCAACTGAAATCACTTGGGTCACTACCAATCTTCCTATTTGATCTGGCTCCTTAAATATTAAAGCAAAATCTAATTCACACCCTGCAATTCAAAGACACAATGAACAAATGTTCAGCTCATTGAAAACCCATTTTCAAATTGTGACCCATTCTTTAACTCAGAAACCTACTGTTTGGTTTTGATATTTCTCATGTACTTTTAAGATATCTCTTCTCCTGGTCTTTGGCAGAAAGCAACGCACTTCAGACCAGACATATCTTCCCAAATGTGGAGAAATTAATGGGTATGATATCAATTTTCCAACCCTGACAAGTGACTAAATTTCAGAAAATGAAACTTAATGCTTTTTCACACAACAGCAAGAACCTATTCTCTGCTTATTTTCAATGAATTGTGTCTAGTTGAGCTCTGTGCAAAGGGCAAGTCCCAAAGACATCAACATGCATATTTACAGATAGCACTCATGTGTCATTGGACACATGGACACATATTACTTAAGTTTGCTAAAAATATTCCCTATTTTCTTTCTTCTTCTTATGCTTTATATTTGATGTTGACCATTTTGTCTTTAGTCTATCAGAATGAGCAGGAAGGAAACATGAGTAAAACTCATGTGCGTATTAATGACTGCCATGAGAATCACAATGAGACACCAATTACTGCCTTAAATCAATGACTAATATGAAAACACTCTGGGAGATAAACAAGCCATGAGGAGACGTGGAAATGCACGTGGAGGGGATAGGATGATTCAGCGCAGCTGAGTGGCTGCAGGAAGGACAGAGGTGTGAAGAGAAGTCACAGGCAAGCAGACTGTTTAGAGCAGGAGTGGGCTGAGCCACAGACAATAGATTACGGGGATTTAATTCAGGAACCAGAGCCTCTCAAAATAGGTTAAGCAAAGAGGGAACTAGCAATTTTCCCGAGCAGTGCCAAGTCACAGGAAATAGGCCCTCAGACCTAGTTTGTAATCCCCTGGCATGGTTTTCTCTCCCCCTTGGAAAGGAAGCGTGTGCTGCCAATATATGAATTCAACACAAATCTAAAATAGTCCAACATTTCACAACCATTTTCAAAAATTTTTGTTCCTCTATATTTGGGTCCTTTGGATAAGCTCCCTGCTGCCCTGCTCTGGGAACGCTCTGAATTTCAGAATCCCAGAGCAGTCTGAAGAGGGGAGACTTGACTGTGCACTGAAGGCTGGCCCTGGTGTTGAGTTTCAGTGGTGGGAGATGGTACTCAGAGCAGAGGTGAACTCCGGGGCAGGCGGTATCAACACAGGCAAGGCCGTGGGGATCCTCTGACTCTTCACCGCCTTTTCTCAGTTTTCGGGTTTATAGTAACTCTAGAAGAACTTGTACTGGAGAATCCCAGAGAGCTCTGTGGGGACAGCAGCGAAGGGTGGTGACTGCACCAACAGCTACTGGAGTACAATATTCTATGCTTGGGAGGAGAATGCAAGCACGGAAGTTTTGAACAGTTCCACGGCGCTGATACATATAACATCTTAAACCAAATCAAGCCTGTGCTCACTTTGCGGCCCAACTCTCTCCTCACAGTCCATTCCCTTTGCAGCAGCTGGGAGGCGTCCTTCCTCTGTTCCTTCCCACTGGATTTCTCAGCATGTTCCCCTGCTTTGCACCACCCAGTGGTTTCCTTCCTTCAGCTGGTCTTCCATTATTCTCTTGCTTCCTATCATCCAATGCTCGGCTCCATCCCTGCAATAGTTCCCGTTGTTCTCAGCATAAATCCAAATGCCTCCTAGGTCCTAAGGGATTTAGCTGCTATTTATCTTTCTAACTAAATTTCCTAACCTGCTATTTCATCGTCTAGAATGTTGTGTCCCTCCCTCATATTTTCACCTGCCTCTCTCTCTCTCAAACGCTACCTCCTCAGGGAAAAGATTCCCTGACCACTCTAGAAAACCATTCTCCCACCCACATGTACTGTCTATCTCATTTTCCTGTTTTAATGTCCATTCATAGCACTTTCTACAATTCAAAGTTATCTTTTGTTGTTTTTTATTTATCCATTCATTTGAATGGTTGCCAATTGAAATATGCGTATTGTACCTTTTCTAGAAAAAATTTTATCAATTAGAAATATATCAGGAGACATAAATAAGATCAGGAACATAAAATTTAGGCTTTTAAAACCACATTATTCTTGATGTTCAGAAGAGAGTCTCGTATAAAATAGGCAATGGATGGATATTTCTTCAATGAATTAATTATATTTCCTGAAAGAGCTGCTACTCTTAAGTCAATAAACATGTAACATAAGTGCGTAAGTATGAAGGCAAAGACTAATACATTTTTGCAATTGACTTAACATTGCAAATTTCCCTCTGGTTTAGTTGCTAGCAATCACAGGACACAAGCAGAGACCCCCAGCTGGGCTCTAGTAGTTTTATCTATATAACTCGAAGTGTTTGAAATTTATTAACCCAAAGGCCAGGCATGTTTTTGACTTGCCAGAATACCCTCTATGGATGTGTGCTCCTGGGTATGTGATTACATTTGCTAGGGGTCTTCAGAGCCTCCAATGTCTTCTTCATTTCCTGAAACTCTAGTTTCTCTTATTGAAACAGCAGATATCCTAGAGCTAATTCTGTCCTTTCCAGGTAGTTTTAAGAAGCTGTCCTCACCTGCCAACTCTTCAGGAGTAAAAGCTAAATCTTTGCACTTGCAACATATGTTTTCTAAATGAAAAGGGGGGATACCAAATAATTTTGGAGAAGTGAGCTCGCAGGTGATTTAATCTCCCACCTCTGACTGCGAGATCTCTGCTCTCCAGCGAGCTGTAAATTAGATTTCTCTCCTGTCTCCTGTCCTACTGCTTCCTAATTCCCTGTTCTAGTGAGTCAGCCTCTCTGGGTCCTGGAGCTCAAGATGCATTGTCCGGAAGTGTGACTGATCCAGAACACTCCAGGTCTGCCACATCAGACAGGTGACTGTGCGAGGGCAAGACAGAGAAATGAGGATTCTTTGTGAGAAAGAAAATGGCTTTCCCACGAGTGCCACAGTAGCCCTGCTCCCTGGACACCCAGGGGGAGGAGATTCCTTGCCTGAGAGCACTGGTGTCACTCAGAGGAAAATGACTTTACTTAAAGTCATGAAAACAAAAATTACCCTTTTCTTACGGTATTGACTGTATATTAATCTAAGTACACAAAAGGCATTTTTTAAGTCAATGCATCAAGCCACAAATATTTATTGAGTGCCTCTATGGACAAGGCCCATGTGCTCAGTTGTGAAGTTTGTGTAATTGTTTTTTGTTATCTCATGCCGGATAATATTTGTTTATCCAGAACACAGATCTCCTCAGGAAAATACGGCAAAATTTCCTTCCTGCCTTAAATTTATAGAAGCCCCTATCTAATGATTCCATTTAACATGCTAAATGCTTGGATACAAAGAAAGAGGCAAAATTCTTCCTCAGAAAACTTACTTCTTGGAGGTGAGAGATGTTTACAGACTTTTGCAGAGATAAGCTCTGGGTTACTGGAAACTATCAAAGTCACATGGAAGTAACCAAAGAAGGTTTCCTTGGGATGAAATCAAAATGCAGTCTGAATGCAGAGGAGAAAGGGAAGGTTAACGTTCCTGATAGGAGACAGGGCACACTTGGGTCACTTCAAGTACTTCTCCAGAGCTGGAATGAGAACCAAAGACGGACAGGGAAAGTACGCAGAAGGGAAGGAATCCAGGTGCCCAGGAGGCTGGTTTTTATCCAGAAGGCAATAGGTAGCCGTGGAAGGATTTTGAATAGGAGATATTAAATGGGGAATATTTTGTTTTCAGAATGCTATGTGGAGAGAGAATTCAGGGGCAGGTGGTCAGAAGGACTACTTAGGACTTTTCTATGCTCAAAGAAGACATCGTGATAGTTTGAAATTAGGCAGGAGGAACAGAGAGATAGAGATGATTTCCAAAAACACTTTAAAATGTCCACAGGTAGGAAGATGTGAGAAAGGCAAACGCACTTTCAAAATAGCTATAAAATCATTACAGCAAGTTGTATCCAGTATTAGAACTGGATGAAACTAGTATGTGGTACATCTTAAGAGACGTTTTTCATAAATTCTCTATTTATACTTGATGGAAATGAGACATATAACTTGAAAGAGTGAAGGCAAAATTGGAATTCATGCTCATCTGCCTGCAAAGTTCATATTCTTCACACTTAATTGCCTGTGTCTTGAGGGCCGCATGTATTTTGGAGATGTTTTAAAACTCAGACAGTGGGTGACGAGACTTGAAGACATTGTTTGGAATATAATTTGGCAATATCTCAAGGGATTTTGTTGGCAGAACTGTTAAGGTTTCCTAGGCATCAGCATGTTCAGATTTGAGAGTCAATACACAAACAATTGTATTTCCATGGTTTCTATGGAACTACATGGTTAACTACCCTACAAAACACAAATCCTTCATCAAATTCCTCTTGATAATCTAATTATTGTTAAGCCTGGAAGACTATTCATACACTATACTAGGCCAGTCAGTGGAAACCAGAATGAAAGTGGACTTGGCAGATACCCTAGTTCAATCAAGTCAAATATTGAGTTTTGAGTTACATGGAGTTTGAAGGATAATGCAGTTTCAATGAATTCAAGAAGGCAGGAGGTAAAACTGTGACATTGAAAACAGAAAGGGGCAGACACAGCTCAACCAGGAGAAAATGCTGAGATTTGCTTTAAAGTTGGAGAAGGAACATTCCTTCTGTCACATGTTTTACACTCATTATGGATGGGATAACACTACATTGTCCACACATTGGCTCTTTGAGAATAAAAAGAGGAACTATTGTTAATTCAATTAGATTGCAGATAAAAAGCACGATTCTTACAGGTAAACATGGATGTATGTTACCTTACTTATGAAGACTGATATTAATGCTGACCTTCAAATGATGACAGCATCAAGAATGAGGTCATAGTCTTAGAGTAACTAACTCCTAAAATAAGGTAAGACATGAAAAGTTGAGGATTCTTATAAAACATGAACAAGGGGCTCAATACTCAATAAAAAAGGTCAGATCAATTGAATGACAGTAGAACCTCTACAAGTTGACCACCCAGGGGACTATAACAAAATGGTCAACATAGGGAGGTGGTTGACATAAGGAACAGGCTTAATTCCTAAGTCATGCAAAGTATCACTGTAGAGGTGTGTACATCTGGCATATGTCTGGTCTATGAAAATTAGCTCAACTTAAGGGGGTAGTCAGTGTAGAGAAATGGTCAGCTATGGGGATTCCTCTGTATTTGTGATATTATATTAATTATTTCAGTCTATAGTTCATTTTATTGAAAAATTATACTGATCAATAAAAAATGATGATGCTTCTTTATTATTAAATAGTCACAGATAACAGGTTGTGATGGTTAATTTTATGTGTCAACTTGACAGGGCTAAGGGATGCTCAGGGTAGCTTGTAAATCATTATTTGGGGGTGAGTTGGTGACAGTGTCTCCAGAAGAGCCTTAGAATCAGTAGACTGAGTGACAGATGTACAGTGTCCGGTCTCCCATATAAAATAATGCAGATGCATAAACAATTTGCCTATAAAATTAAAAGATGTTGTAGTACATGGGTTCCCCCCCAAGCTATTTTAATTATTGAAAAATAAGCACAGGCTTTATATCTTCAATACATTTAATGTAAGCAGTAGTGAGTCAATGTTAATAAACACAAACTGAATCAGATCTCAATCCACTCTCATGCTGCATTATTTCTGAGGTGAGGACGTTCTTCCATACACAGCAAGCTTCCTCACGAGGCTAGACAAAAGGGAGAATGGACACAGCACGGAAAGCAAAGATTCCCAGGGCAGACAGGAGAATTAGCCAAAATTAATTAGGTTTCCAACCCCAGTACTGTCAGTAACTAGCTGTGTGACCTTGGACAAAACAGTCCACTTCCCAGGAGCTTAGCTTTCTCCGATATAAAATAGGGGGATTTAGTAAGATTATTCTGAAGTTTCTTTCAGATGTGGATTATCTGAGATAATTATCTCCCATATGTTTTAAATTTGCTTAAGGTTTATTTATCTTTGAGAATTGGGAGGCTATCTGTTGTATCATAAAGAAATTAAAACATCTAGTTTTTGAGAAAAATAACTCTAATGGTAACAATAATAATGATTTTTAAGAGTCCCAAGATAACAAACACAGGCAATAAGAAGACATTTAATTTTTTTAGTATATAATGGGAAGACAATTAGAATTTTCCTAGGGGGAAAAAAGCATCATATATAAAATGTCAAACCACATTGTATTTAATAATTTTTAAATATTAAGCTTATCTGGGCTCCCCAAAACACACTGAGGATGATGCTTACTGAATTTATACAGAGGAAAGATGATATAAAGTTAATTCCCTAAACTGTCATTTTCACAGTAAGAGTGAATTTTCAAGACAGAATGTTCAAAATAAATACAGAAGGCACTTCAACTACTTGTCTGTCTTCCAGGTCCGTATTCTTTGAAAGTTTCTAGACACACAAGCATAGTATGAAAATAAATTGCCCATTAGCGCTGGGCTATTAAACCAACCCCCACGTTTCAATACAACCAAATATAAGGAAGCTGGAATTTGTCTTTCTTCATATTATTTTGATTCCTTTTCAGCCCAGAAGGAACATACATAAGTATATAAGTACATAATGTAACATTTAAAGTTCCTACCCTCTCAACCCCTATAATACTACTCTTAAGGATTGGCCACTATCAACAGTTTACCATGCATCCATCCAGACAGCTACCTATCTCTACCCATATAAGTGCATACTTATGCACATACAGATGTGTATCCAAAAACGCACTTGTGAAAAACGATCTTCCTCTATTTCAACTTTTGCCAGATGAAACTTCTTTTCCCATTGTAAAATCTCTCTCCTTCATTCTTAAACCATTGGACTTCATATACAATTTATCAAGTGGCTAAGAAAAGTAGGTGCAGTGGCACCTTACAGGGAGTCAAGTGCAGCAAAATGAGTACCTAATAAAAGTTTACTGATTTGAATGAACGGACAATCACAGCAATGACCTTAATCTCATCAACACAGGAGAAGCTGACAGTTAATAATTACATGTGAATTGCCTTTCCTGACATTCATTCATTCCTTTTTTTGTCAAGTGTTCAAGAAATACCACTCAATCATTGATTTTCAAAGGATATGACTATTTTGAACATGAATACTGCATTTTTCATCATTATATGATGATGAAACAATAAACAGTCTAGCTTGAAAAGATCTCCCTCTTTCACTGTAAATTGGGCTCTGCAGGCTCATTGTGTTAATCAATGCTTTGCGGGGTCTATTAATGCCAGTATTTTTGTTGAATTTACAATGCCTAATATTAAGAGACACTAATCTGTTTTCTGCCAGTATAATGCTTAGCCTCAGTCAGAGACCATAGAGGGAAGAAGGGAAGTTTTTCCTTCCCTCTACCAGTGAACTCTCCTTCAGTTGTGTCTTTCTTGATTCTAATATATTTGTTAGATTTATAAAGAGAATTCTGCAGTGTATCCTCAATTCAGAGCTTTTTTTCTTCTGTTTTATCACTCTATCTTTGGGCTCATGAACACTCACTCACTCTACGTTTTCCTTAAATTCTTATACTACATATAATACATAGGTCTGGGTACTTATTAAAGACTTTAGATGTACACATTGTTTTTATTCAATCTTAAATTATTTTTAAAAGTGTATTTGCCAGGTTATTCATATCTGTTTTCATCTTCTTTATTTTCAACTATTTCTTTCTTATTGTTAACATTCTGCTATAGCACATTTTCCAGCTGTCATGCCAATTCATTTCACTTTGTTCATGGTTAACACGGCAGCCACATCCAAACAGCCCATTTTCTCTGAAACTAAGGGTGACTCTCTTGACACCCTTCCCACCCTGTAAGAGAACTGTTTATCTATCTTTTCTTTAAACCAAAGATGATTCTTCAGGAGTTGGTATATTTCTTTGGCTGTATGCTCAGACTATCTTGAGATTTTCAAATCGAGAGCAATTCTTTTTCTCAACAGCCATTTCCAAAAGACTGTTATAAACAAATGTTAGTGATGCAGGCACTGTAGCATTATATATACAAACACATATCATATTCCCAAGTTCACACATCAGAGGATCATTTGCCAGACAAAAACAAGGATAACAGAGTTTAACTCCAACCAAAAATGTCATAGTTTGGTAAGAGCCTTTCTTTTTCTTTATAATCATGCTTGACACTTGTTAACAACAGCTAGCAAAGATTTACCACTACTCTGACTAAGATATGCTCCTGAAACATAAAAACAGATCTTTTCTTAAATAACTTTTCTCTCTCTCTCTCTCTCTCTCTCATTTATATGCCAAACAGGTGTCACTTTTCTTTTTCCTCCCTCCTAGGTATTCAGGTTGGTTTTGTTGTTGTCAGGATGTTTTGTTCAAGTTTTCATTGCTTTTGGTCATAGAGACAAGTCTTCTTTTTCTTCCACAAGAATTCCATAAACCAAGCTGTAATCTTAGGGTATGTGAGAAAGGTAATGAAGCTTTCACATATGAATGTGGGAGGTATATGTGTGTCTCTATCTGTGTGTATATATGTACAATATGGTCACATAGCACATACGTAATAAACAGTGCATCTAAAACATAAAAATTGGTCAGTTGGGAGCAGTGAAACTTAAGAGAAAAATTTAAGTTTATTGAAAACCAAAACATTAAAATTTTGTCACCTGAGGACTTGATCTAGTAAGGGTAAATGCATACCATTTACAACCACAATCATACGTTCTGATAAAATGCAATTAGGTGATTTTGTCATTGTGTGAACTTACACCAACCTACATGGTATATAACCTATTCCACACCTAGGCTACAAGGTATAGCCTATTGTTCCAAAGCTATTAACATATACAGCATGTTACTGTACCAAATACCATAGGCAATTTTAAGGCACTATTAAGTACTTGTATATCTAAACATACCTAAACACAGAAAAATATAGTACTATAATCTTACGGGACCACCATCTTGAATTTGGTTCATCATTGACCAAAATGTCATTATGTGGCATGTGACTGTATTGTCAAACACTAAAATTATGAGAAATATTTTGTTTGACTTTCAGAAGCAATGAAAGGTAGGTGAACCCAATGTATGAGGTCTGATAAGTTTATGAATTTGCCACCATGCGCTTAAATTGGCAGCACTGTACAAACAACTCAGTAAGGTTTCATAACCTGAACATATCTGTGTCTCACAGTTGAACTCAGTGATGTATGGTGTTATCTTGCTGAGTGATGTTCCTTATTGTTGTTATGTGTTTTTATGTGCTGTTGCAATGATGTCAGAGCCTACATTAGAGCAATGAACAAATGTTAAATTTCTTGTTAAACTTGGCAAGAGGGGAAGTTAAATTAGAGACATTTTAGTCCAAGTTTATGGGGATAATGCCATGAATAAAATGGCAGTGTACAAATGGATTAAAGATTTTTGAGGGGAAAGAATGTGTCATGGATAAAGAGAGGCCGGGGAAGCCAGTACTGAGCAGAATTAATGAAACATTGTGAAAATTGGCTTAATTATGTGTCAAAATAGTCAGCTGACTGTGATAAGCAGAGCAGACCAAATAAATATTGATAGAGAAACAGTTAGAAAAATCTTAACTGAAAATCTTGACAAATAACTCATGGCTCTTGCATCACAACAAAGCACAACTCACACAGCACTGTCTGTGAGGGAGTTTTTAGCCAATAAATAAATAACTATATTGAAACACCTCCACTTACCTGATCTGCCCCCCAGTGACTTTTTTCTTCACATGAAGATAAAGGAAATATTGAAAGGAGGACAATTTGATGACATTCAGAACATCGAGGGTAATATGATGACAGCTCTGATGGCCATTCCAGAAAAAGAGTCCCAAAATTGCTTTAAAGAATGTACTAGGCACTAGGATTAGTGCATGGTCTCCCTAGGGGAGTACTTCAAAGGTGACTGTAGTGACATTCAACATTATTTCTAAGATGAGTTGGTGAATTAATTATCAGACCTTGTAAATTACTATTCTCAAGCTAGAGCTAATAAATGACCCTGATGATTTATGTCTAGTGGGAAGTACTTAGCATAAAAGGGAAATTGTTTACTTTCTTTTATTTATGCCTTTATCTCAGATGTTTCTTTTGTTTTTCATATTCCATGGTTTTGTTTCTTTATTTTTTCCAAAAATTCTTTTTCTTCTTTTGTAGATTCATAGTCTTGCTGTGTTTCCCTCTAGAGTGGAATGGTATGACCATAGTTCATTGCAGCCTCAACCTCCTGGATTCAAACAGTCCTCCTACCTCAGCCTCCTGAGTAGCTAGGACTACAGGCTCACATCACTATGCCTGGCTAATTCTTTTTTACTTTTTGTGGAGATGAAGTCTCACTAAGTTGCTGAAACTAGTCTCAGGGTATCCTGACCTCTTGACCTTAGGGGATCCTCCCACTTAATCTTCATAAAGTACTAGAATTACAGTCCATGAGCCACCATGCCCATCCTTTGTTTTTTATTGTTCACTATCTTTAGTCTCCAAGGAACAAATGTACATTCTGCCAACAGACATGGGGCCATGTTAGTTTTTAACATGCATGAGAGTCACACAGGGAACTACTTTTAAAAAGTAGATTATGATTCTGGCTCTGGGATGGAATAGACATCTAAGAATGTGAATTTCTAAACAAATTCCTAGCTGATGCTGCTAGTCAAAGGCCTACATTTTGAGTGATAAGGATCTAAACACTGCAGACTTAAAAAATAGTTCAAATTTAAGGACCTAGAAGTGCTGGGATGGCCAAGGAATAGGAGTTCTTTCAGTATGTTAAATTATACTCCAGACTTCTACCCCAGTACAGAAAATTCCAAACTCTTCTTCTAACATTTTTATTATTCTCTCCTTCCCTATCTTCATTTCTGTCTATTTCTCTGATTCCTATCCCCCATATCCATTTCCTTCTTCTATATGTAAAAGGACAACTGAATCACAATATTCAGGATTAGAAAATAAGAATGGTATTCTGATGACTTTTCTTCCCAGAGCTTTAAATATTTTGATCTTGCATCACCTTGTTGTTAATACTTTTGGTTGAAAACAGATTGTGAAGTACAAAAATGTCTGACTAATGGTAAACTACAGTGTGTAAACAGTTTTAATGTGTGCACAACATAATTCATAAGGGTTGAAATAAAATAAATTCATACTGGCAAAGAAAAAAAAAAAACAAACACAAAAGCAAGCACCACCCAAAACTTAAAAAAAAAAAAAAAAATACTGCAACGAAACACAAATTTATTTCTGCTCTGCTCTCAGCTTTCAGCACTGAAGTACTGTGCTGTATGTTGGATTTTATATTTTAAAATGAATGGCTATGACAGATTTAAAACAAATGGTTTTCCATTTGTTGGTGCTGGTCTGTCTTTGAAACCTAGAATTAGAGACTGGTTTTTATGTGACAAGCATCCATTTTCACGATCTTCACTACCTTCTCTAGTTATTTTATTGTTTTTTGTCCTTCTGAAACTGAAAAGTACTATTATTATTTTTTATTTAGTTATATTATTTCCTAATATATCAGAAGCTTTCTCCTAAAGAGTAGCATATACCCATAGCCCTTTGATATTTAAACTTCTACTGTGCTTGGAAACCTAAAAGAATATATAAATATTTTTTCATGCTGAAGAATTTTTCCATCTCTCAAAATATCTTTTTTATGCATGGACCTTAATCACTCAATCCATTTTTTTCTAGTGCTTAGATGCTAAACATTAATTATTCACTCTGAATCCACAGATTTCACTTATATGTTCTAAAATTACTTCAGAAAGCAATCAAAACAAAAGAAAACCTTTTAATTCCACTCACAGATGTATTATTAAATACCACTCACTGCACAGTCCAAGCCACATGTCATAAATGGTATTATTCTCAAGTTAGGCTCACCAAATTAAGTTAAAGTGGACAATTTTATTGCTTAAAGTTGCTTTGGTATTTGTGGTCTTTTCTGGTTCCTTATAAAGTGTGGAACTATTTTTCCTAGATCTGTGAAAAATAACATTGGTATTTTAATGGGTATTGTATCGAATCTGCAGATCATACTGTGGGTAGTATAGATATTTTAATGGTATTGATTCCTCTGATTTATGACCATGATACGTTTTCCCATTTGTTTACATCCTCTGCAATTTTCTTCCTTGGTGTTATGTAGTTCTATTTGTAGTTGTCTTTCACCTCCTTAGTTAAATATATTCCTATGTATTTTATTTTATGAGTCTTTGATTTAATTCAGGAGGCATCACTTGAATAGACTTTATGCTATACTAAAATCTACAGTAATCAAAACAGCATGGTACTGGCACAAAAACAGACATAGACTTATGGATCAGAACAGAGAACCCAGATATAAAGCCATCTTCAGATGGCCATCTGATCTTTGACAAAGAGAAAAAAACCTACACTGGGGAAAAGAATCCCTATTCAATAAGGTGCTGGGAAAATTAGACAGCCAGGTGTAGAAGATGGAAACAGAACCTGCACTTCTCACTGCTCACGAGTCACTTTATGATTAATAAGACTTTAACACATGAAACTATAAGAATTCTAAAAGAAAATGTTGGGAAAAGCTTATAGATATTGGCTTTAACGAAGAATTATGAGAAAGACTCCAAAGGCAATCACAGCAACAATTAACAAATGGTATTTGATTAAACTAAAAAGCTTCTGTACAGCCAAAGAAACAATCAGAAAATGAATAGACGACCTATGGAGTAGGACAGACTATTTGCATGCTGTGTACATCTGGTAAAGGATTGATACCAGAATCTGTCCAGAACTCAAACAAATCAATAAGAAAACACTGAACAATCCCATTAGAAAATGGACAGAAAACAAGAACCTGAACTTTTCAAAAGAAGATAGACTGATGGCCAATAAACATGTGATAAAATGTTTAACATCTTTAAGTATCAGAGAAATGCAAATCGAAACCACAAAGAGATATCATCTAACTCTGTGAGAATGGATTTTATCAAAAAGTATCTTGCTTTCCACATCCATGCCAGGACCTGTTGTTTTGGGACTTACAATGTGAGCTATTTGTATTCTCAAACACTGTTGTCGGGACTGCAAAATAGCACAACCTCTGTGGAAAACCGTATGATGATACCTCAAAGAACTGACTATACCTACCATTTGATCCAGAAATCCAACTTCTGGGTATATACCCAAAGGAAAAAGGTCATTGTATAGAAAGGACACTCGCATTCAAATGTTAATATTAATAGTAGTATAACTCACAATCGCAAAGACTTGGAAACAACCTGAGTGCCCACCAATACAGGAATAGAGTAATAAAATGTTGGTATTATGCATATTATAGAATGCTACTGAGCCATGAAAAAGGAGATTAATACTTTTTGTAAATAATTTGGATGGAACTGGAGACCATTCTTCTTAGTGAAATACTGCAAGAATGGAAAAGCAAAGTCCACATGTACTCACTATGAAGTTGGAACTAATTGATCAACATCCATGTGAAACCAAGCAGGTGACAGGAGTATATTCACACCTAATGGGTACAATGCACACTGTTTTGGAGACAGGCCTATGAATAACTTTGACTCAAACTGTTCATGTAATAAAAATGACTATATCCCCATATTATTCTCAAAAAAAAAAAAGCAAAATTTTAACCAATAGCTACCTTTCAGTAAACACCTCTTTTCCTAGTGCATATAGTGTAGTTAACTTAAGGGCTAGCTTTCATTTAAATATTAGCTCCAGGAATTAAAACTTCAGGTTTGATTTTTATGTGAAGGCATTTATTTAAAAGGCAAAACGAATGTTCCATTTCTATTGCATGAAAGCATATACAGATAAATGAGTCAAAAGTAAGACAATTTGAGCCAATAGTCAAAATTTCTAGGTCTTCTCCATGGTAACATATTCCTTTCACAGGGCCATGAGTAAGTGTGCCGGTTTGTTTAAACATAAACACATGTAGCAGTATAAGCTTTTAAACTGGAAAATGCTAATGAGGCATGGTATAACAAGAGATCCTTGAAAATCACAATAACTGAAAAGAGCATCTACTTAATGTCATACCAAAATTGTTAATATAAAATGTGAGCACTCAGAAAACATTCTTTCACTTAAAACTCTTTTGTTCACAGAAACAAAGCAAAAGTAGGAAAATGTCCTTGGTTTCGCCTCGGTGTTCGCTGCTGGTTAAAAAAAAAAACAATACACCCACAAGATTTAAAAGAAAAACAATTACTTTAGGGGACGGATAAAAGGAGAAGAAAAGTACCTCCTTTTTCTGTAAACAACTCAACACTAACAAAATCTCAGATCTTGCTTCTCAATCAATACCAAGCTCAGTGGTTAAAAGAGCTGCATCAGACCTGTGTTTTATCTGGTTAATGATATCAATAAAGGTTATCTCTACAAAGAATAAAAAGGTCACTGAACAAATTGCAGTGACTCCATCACATTATTGTTGCTTGGGAATGCATTTTATTGATTGCTTAAGTATTCCTGGGTAGAATCTCCTTCC
Organism: Loris lydekkerianus; assembly: GCA_963574355.1. Taxonomy (NCBI): domain Eukaryota; kingdom Metazoa; phylum Chordata; class Mammalia; order Primates; family Lorisidae; genus Loris; species Loris lydekkerianus. The sequence goes on along the minus strand of CAUYPK010087226.1, from coordinate 5,165 downwards.
TAAGAGAAGGGAGAATAGCAGCAAATACTGCCACACTGCAGCAGATGGACAAGGTCTTCACCATAGCTCTTTATGATAATGATTTAAAAATAAAGTGTGAAGCAGCAAAAAATAAAGAAAAATTGGAGAAATGAAAATTAGGCTTTTAGATTACTTAGTGTTAAAAAAAACCTGTAAATAAATTCTTCAAGAAATGTTCAGTGTTGCTAGTAAACTCCCTGGGACTCAGCATGACATGTAATGCTACATTCTATAGACTTATATATTTTTTTAATTTGCAAATATGCTTCCTTATAGATCATAAAGTATATTAGGAGAGACAGAAAAAAATGTGATATGTATACTGATATGGAAAATATAAGATGCTGACTACTGGATTTTATGGACAATGCTAGCAAAAATATCAAGCCTGTTTATTGCTGTTTTTGCATTTTATAAAAACCTGTAGTGTGGAAGACTCTAGTTCTCTTATTATGCCTGGTAAGAAAGCATACATTTGTAATTGCTTAAATGGTAATTTACTAAGTATGTCACAGACTGCTGGAAAGTTAAAGATTGTCACTCCACTAAAGAAATATTTCAGGAGAGTAAAAGAGAAGTATTTAAAACGTGTTCACACCTACAGTGCATCTTACAAGGGTACATGTGAAACTTACTAAATGTAGAATATAAATGTCTTAATGCAATAACTAAGAAAATGCCATGAAGGCTACGTTAACCAGTTTGATGAAAATATTTCAAATTGCATTGTAAAACCAGCACATTATACCCCATGACTGCATTAATGTACACAGCTATGATTTAATTTAAAAAAAAAAAAAAGTGTTCACTCTTCAAAAATAAATAAATAATAGCGTTGCCCATAGCTCAGTGGGTAGGGTGTCAGCCACACATACCAAGACTATCAGGTTCCAACCCAGCCCAGGCTAGCTAAAATCAACAGCGACAACTGCAACAAAAAAATAGCCTAGTGTTGTGGAGGGCGCCTGTAGTTCCAGCTACTTGGGAGGCTGAGGCAAGAGAATTGCTTAAGCCCAAGAGTTTGCAGTTGCTGTGAGCTGTGACGCCACAGTACTCTACCAATGGCAACATAGTGAGACTCTGTCTCAAAAATAAATAAATAAAATAAAATAAAATAAAATAAAATAAAGTAAAATGAATGAATAAAGAGACAAACCAATAAACTAATATGAAATTTTGAACACTTCCCTTTGCCTCTTGGAGGCTCCAGGCGCCTTAATGTTCTTTCTGGTTAGTGGTTTTATTTGGAACCTCACATCCAAGCCTCTCCCTTAATCCACCCCATCTATTCTCTTGCCATTGGTAGGTGTACCATGCCTAATAGGCTTCATGTATTCCAGTGGCACAGTGGTACCAGGCTGGATCTTCTCTGCAAGTTGCCAAACTAATGTGATAAATCACCTGAAAAATTAAAGAAAGAGCTGTTTATATAAGGGGCCCAGCCACTCTGGGCCATTATTTGCATCATTCTTGCAAATAATGTTAAATGGGATACAATTCTGGTTTGCTGCATTAGTTTCCCTTTAGCTGACCATATTCTTCTTAGTAAAGTATCTCAAGAATGGAAGAAAAAGTATCCAATGTACTCAGTACTATTATGAAACCAATATGTAATGACCCACACTTTCATATGAAAGATAAAACACAACTATAGTCCAGGATGAAGGAGGGAAGAGGAGGGGGAGGGAAGGGAAGAAGATGGGTGGAGGGAGGGTAATGGGTGGGACCTCACCTATGGTGTATATTGCAAGGGTGCATGTCAAATCTATTAAGAGTAGAGTATAAGTCTTAACACAATAATTAAGTAAGTGAGGTGAAGGCTATGTTAAACAGTTTGATGTAAGCAGCCAAATTGTATATAAAATCAGCACATTGTACCACATAAATGCATTAATGTATATAATTATGATTTAATTTTAAAAATATAAGAAAGTAATGTCCTGGCCATTGTAGCAGAATGTGAGTGATTTATCACAAATGATGGCTATGTTGTCTGCTTTTTCAAAGTTAAATAAAAACATCAAATCATTCCACTTAGATTATTAGCTTCCTGTAACTACAAAATACGAGAGCATGGCAGTGGATATACAGGGTGGCCTTCAGTTCACGAGCAATTTAAAATAGTGTGTGAGTTAAAATTGCACATAAACTTTATGGCCACCCTGTATATTCAAAATACTGATATGTTTGGAAGATGGAAAAATGGTACTTAAAAATATTTTATTTTAAGTATTAATAGGAAAGTGGTCAGTTCAAAAGAAGACAAACTATTATATCATTAAACATGGACTTGAAAAAAAATCATAAATTCTCAAAGTTTTATACCTTGTCACTTTTTACTTTTTTTTTTTTTAATTAAATCATAGACACAAAGTTCATGTATACATTAATGCATTTATGGGTTACAATGTGCTGATTTCACATAGAATTAGAAATGCTTACATCACACTGGTTAAATATATACCTCATCTCGTTTATTTAATTATTGTGTTAAGACGTTTATACTCTATACTAATAGATCCAACATGTACCCTTGCTTTATGCACCACAGTTGTGATCCTACCATTCACCCTCCCTCGATCTGACCTTCCCCCTCCCCTCCTTCATCCTGGGCCATAGTTGTGATCTATTCTTCATATGAAAGTGTGAGTGATTGTAAATTAGTTTCATAATAGTACTGAGTACATTGGATATTTTTTCTTCCATTTTTGAGATACTTTACTAAGTAGGATATGTTCCAGCCATGTAAACATAAAAGAGGTAAAGTCTCCATCTTTTTTAAGGCTCCATAATATTCCATGGTACACATATACCACAATTTATTAATCCATTCATGGGTCAATGGGCACTTGGGCTTTTTCCATGACTTGGCTATTATGAATTGAGCTGTAATAAACAATCTGGTGCAAAAGTCATTGTTATAAAATGATTTTTGTTCTTTTGTATATACACCTAGTAGAGGAATTACAGGATCGAACAGCAGGTCTACTTTTAGATTCCTGAGTATTCTCCTTACTTCTTTCAAAAAAGAATGTATTAGCTTGCCCTCCCACTAGCAGTGCAGAAGTGTTCCCTTTTCTCCACATCCATCCTAACAACTGTAGTTTTGGGATTTTGTGACGTGAGCCACTCTTACTAGAGTTAGATGATATCTCAAAGTGGTTTTGATTTGGATTTCTCTGATGATTAAAGATGATGTTGATAGGCACCATATGCCTATCATCTTCAGAGAAGCTTCTGTTCAAGTCCCTTGCTCACAATGAAATGGAATTACTTGTTCTTTTCTTATTAATAAGTTTGAGTTCTCTGTGGATTCTGGTTATCAACCCTTTGTTGGAAGCATAAGCTGCAAATATCCTCTCTCATTCTGAGGGCTGTCTGCTTGCTTTACTTACTGTGTTCTTGGCTATGCAGAAGCTTCTTAGTTTGATCAGATCCCAGTAATGCATTTTTGATGTTGCTTCAATTTGCCAGAGGGTCTTGCAGATAAGATTAACAGAATGGAGGCAAAGTTGGAATTAGAAATTCAAGGAGCAATTCATAAGTTGTATCAAGAATTCAATGAATTCAAAGACAAGATCACCAAAGATTTTGACACATTGAGGCAAGATCTTGCAGCCCTCAAAGATAGGGGAAATATAATAGAATCCCTCAGTAACAGAATGGAGCAGGCAGAAGAAAGGATCTCTGACACTGAAGATAAAGCTTTTGAATGCTCCCAAATGCTCCAAGAGAAAGAAAAGTGGAGAACAAAATGAATCATTCCCTGAGAGAATTGTGGGACCACTCCAAAAGAGCTAACATAAGCCTTATAGGAATCCCTGAAGAATAGGATGGTCCAAGAGGCACAGATACTCTACTCCAAGAGACAATTGAGGAAAACTTCCCAAGCATGGCAAGAGATATTGAAATTCAGATAGCAGACAGTTTCAGAACCCCAGCATGACTCAACCCAAATAAAGCATCTTCTAGACACATTGTAATTAACTTTGCCAAAGTTAGTATGAAGGAGAAATCCTGCAAGCAGCCAGATGTAAGAAAATCATAAACTATAAGGGGAAGAATATTAGAATGACTGCAGAGCTCTCTGCTGAAACTTTTCAAGCCACAAGAGGATGGTCATTGACCTGCAATCTCCTATTTTTACTTTGTTAAAAAGCATCTCTGAATTTGTTGCTCTTCACATTATACTAGCTAGCTCCACCAGTGACACAGAATAACTCTCTTTATTTTGGACACATGATTTTTTGCATCGGTGTAATGGGAAATGGCTTCCCTCCTTTCTGGTGGGCCTTCTGTTGGAGAAGCGTCTGGCCATCATGGAAGGCAGTGGGGACTGGAAATTCAAGCTTCAGAGTCAGGTAGACTTGGAAGAATCTCAGCTTATTCATTGGGCAAATTTTTATAGGGGGTAACAATTTTACATGACCTTGGGCAAATTTTTTAACATTTTGTTCCCGCTAGGTCTTCTAATTTTTTAAATAGAGATAATATCCCTCTCCCTGATTTAATCAATAATTTAGACAAAATATGCAAGTCACCTTTTTAAAAAGCCACAGTTTTATTAATAATAATATTGCTAATTTATGAAAGATTCAGTACAAGTAGCTCAAGAAAATTGGAAGGTTGGCAGAGGCCAGATATTTCCTCTCTCCTAGATTCCCCTTTGACTGACTTCATTTCTTCTCATTTGCTAAAAGTGATAATTTTCTGGACAGAAGAAAAATTAAATGTTAATGTGTAAATGATACAGCACCTTATAGTTTTGGTTTTTGTTAATTAAAGTGAATCAAATTTGTTAATGATATGAATAATCATTCTGCATTATAGCTTAGTATTTGAAAACTCTTATGAGTAAATCATTCTTTCTTAAATAATGTTCTCTATTCACCTACAACCATATGACACCTCACATGAAAAATTGAGCTTAAGCAGAATCTTTAGTTTTCTAAAGACATGTCCACTGCTGGGAGGTATTTATAAGTGCCAGTGGTGCAATTTTACCATGGACACTAGCCAACTGGCTGAGTTCTTGAAAAGACAATATAAAGGCTGTGAGACATAAACAGGAACTTTGGGGAAGAAACAAAATAGCACTGTTGATCATAATACAGCCGTTACTATGCACTCAGTGCTCCTTCTCC
>CAUYPK010087223.1:0-28506 GCA_963574355.1 Loris lydekkerianus | reverse complement strand
CTCACCTCTTCCCCCGCCTTCTTTCCCTGCCCCTTCTCCACAATAAAAAAAAAATAAATAAAACTCCAAAAAAAAAAAAATTAAAAAAAAAAAATTAAAAAAAAAAAATAAATAAATAAAAAAAATAAATAAAATATAATTATGGTTTATAATAAAGCCATGTATTTGAATCCTTAACAAAATGATTGTCAATTACCTGTCAATGATTCTTAAAATGATACGGTCTTTAAGAAGAAAACTAACAAACTTTATCAAAATACTTAATTGAGACCAGAATTTAAGGCAGAGGTGGCTTTTGCCAATCCGTAGGAAAATATAACCTTAACAAAGTAATTTTATATTTTTATAGCATACTGCACAACAAAAATAAACTTGGTTTTTATTAAGACCCAAGGTGAAAATACAAAACTTTAAAAAGTGCAAGAAGAAAATGCTGGGATAACAAAATTGCTGCTCTGTGAATTTGCCAAGGATGCTCATGCCACAGGCCCTTTGTGCCTGCTGCTCCTTATGTCTGAAATACTCTTCCTCAAGATGCCACCCCAGCCTCATTTCCAACCCTCTGAAAAGTCTTTGTTTAGCTATTGTTTTTCAGATGAACCTTCCTGCATCAGCCTGTATGAAATAACACCCCCCAATAGTAGCATGTTCTCTGTCCTTGTGTGTCTAAGTCTCATCGGCTGACACACTTACATTATTTTGTGTGAGGAAAGGACTTTGGTTTGCATCCTGATAGTCTAAACTAAATATATTTCTAAACTACAAAAAATATATAAATTTGTTAAATTCAAGTTATGAATTTTAGTAGTTTCTCCTTAGTCTAGTAGGTACAGTGATATTTACTGTTTTCTATTTTTAATACATTTATGAGTATAATAATTAGAAGCAAGAAAACGGATTAATAAACACTATAAAAGATTTCAAGGATGCTTTATATCAGTAAATAGGTTAATATTATTCAATGCATTAATAGAGTATAGCTAAGAAATCATATAAACATTTTGACATCTGGTACATGTCACTTGGTAAAGAACAAGACTTACTGCTGGAAAAAAGGAAAAGAAAAAGAGACTAAACATTTTATTAAAGTAGAATATATATAAAAATCTTTAATTTCATGAATGAAATCATTTGAAAGCCAATGGCATTCACCGCATAATTCGACTGTTGTCACCCTTGCTACTAAAGCAAATTGCTATACAACAATATTATGAAATCCTAAAAAATGTAATGAAATATAAAAAAGTATAAATATTTATAGTGAAGGTATAACTAATTCCTTCAGGAAATCAGTACATTTTCTTAGGCCAATCCAGGGAAATCAACCTTCAAGCTCTCAATACTAAAACTTCAGGAAATCATTTGATAGGTAGTTACACCAAAATCCATTATTTCCTGATATCCAGGCAATAACCAATGAGAAATTTCAAATGGAAAACAAAATCTCATTTATAAGGAATTTATACTTCTATGCATTCATGTATAAACTCAATGCAATGAGATTCCATTTGAAGTGTGAGCCATGTATAATTTAATACATGGACAAGAGACATTTAAAATCTGTTGACAATGTATTTAGATGTCCATCAACCATTTGGAAAAAAAATTGTCACTTAGTTACATATCATCAACTGAAAATAATGTTATTTGAGTTTTTTAATTTTTATATTGGTAACTATAGTCATTTATAAATGAACAGACTTTTTCATAAAAATATTTTAATTATTGAAAAATAGTGAGATTCTTAGTGTCATTTTATTTTTTTCATTATTTTAAAAAGAAGCCTATGGTGTTTAAGCCTTAAAAATAATATCAGCTGGGAGGCACCTGTGGCTCAAAGGAGTAGGGCGCTGGCCTCATATGCCGGAGGTGGTGGGTTCAAACGCAGCCCCGGCCAAAAACAGAAAAACACACTGGTGCTTAGAAAAACTATATTTTAGTTTGTTATCTTTCTATTTAAGTTTTGCTAATAATGCTTTGTGTTATTGTTTGTTCCTAAATAATGGATTTTCTCTGTTTATAACATGTCTTTGACATTCCCAGTAGGATATTTTTTTCTTCAATTTTCAGAAACCAAAGTATCACTGTTTTCCTGTTTTATGTCAGTGTTTGTATCAGAGTTATATCAGCTCCTTCAATTAATTGGAAAGCTTTTCATTTTGTATCACTTAAATAACTTACATAGTTTAAAAATATCTGCTCTTTTTAAGATTAAAATTCTATGTAAGGAAAAAAGAAGCACTGATTATACCAGAATTAGGTACAATTGCATTAAGGCAATAAAAACATTAAAGAGAGAAGACATTGTCTATTTTATGCAACCAGCAAATACAATTCACAGTGTTGATACGATACTTACGAAATTTTATGTGCCAAATAATATCAAACTATATAAACCAAAGCATGAGCAGTAAAATGAGATGCTGGGAAATAAAATTATACTAACAAACTTAAGCACAATATTCTAGATGTAAGAAATAGCAAGTAGATAAAAGTAATTTTCACATATAAGACTATTCTAACCTCATTGCAGTCATGGTAAATTTAAAAGGCATAATAAAAGACAAGGCGTTAAATCATCATGATAAATGACTATTATAGAATACTATACAGTCATTAAAAACCACGTTGTAAGTAACGTTTAGAGATATGGATATATTACAATATTGTTTTTAATTGTAATCTCTGGGAAATTTTAAGACGTAGAACAAAGGGAATGATACAGAACTACGCAGACGTGACAAATAACAAATGGAGTATCACAGGGGACACTGGCACAGGGGTGTGTGGGTGTGCACACACACACGTGCGCACACGCACACACACATCTCAAGTACCAGCTCTATTTTCTTCTCCCACTTCATTCTGACATGTAATCATTATCAAAAATAGAATGTATCCTCACTGATATAGTGGTGAGTAAAAAAAAAAATAAACCCCACAAAATTTAATGGGATCTTTTAAGTCCATTCTGTGTATTCACATGCAAATGTAACTATAAATAATATGTAGCATTTCTTTGGTTTTTATTCATATCAGTGGCAATGTACAATGTTATAGTAATATCAGCTATTAATTTTTCAATTGTATAAAATCACATTTCTGAGTCACATTGCAATACAGAAAACTATGAGTTTAAATATAGATGACTCAGTTTTTAATGCTTTGTGCTTTTGCCTTACTTTCTCCTTTCATTTTTTATTTTCTACCCCAGGCTAAAATTATAGCACTATACTTTTATTCTTTTTATTAAAAGTCATCTTTGTACGTATCTACCTGGGCATGTGTTCCAGAATTTTCTAGAATAAAGACTTAGTCTCTAAGAGATGCCTGTGTTCAGTTTTCTACCTACAGTCAAATTGTTTTTTTTTAAATGGTTGCACCAATTCATACAGCAAAATATAAAATGTCTCTTTCTTTACATCTGTGATAAATTTGGATGTGTCACACTTTATTATTGATTTTCACATTACAGATGGCAGCAAAATGAATTTCAACGTCACATTACTTTTTATTTTGCTCCTTTTTAGGAACTTGTACATTTTCTGATATATTTTTGGCCCCAACCTTCCCGTCTCTTATACAACTCCACCTTCATGAATCAGATGGCAATCAGCTCTTTCTCATTAGTTTGACTCTATTTTAGTAGAAAGTGTTGGTATTACCTTGATAATAATTATTTGTCTTTTACAGTTTCTTTTTCAGTCTAGGTAAAATTTTCCTCTACACATAATGAGACTTTTTTTTTTTTTTTTACTTTTTTTATTGTTTCATTTTTCAATTAAAATTTTTTTCAGTCTGATGTCACCAAAAGTCTCCATTTTTTCTTTGAAGCATATTCTTTCTGTTTTATGTTTAAGAAGTTCATTCTCATTCTCCAGATCATGAAAATCTTTCCATCTGATAAATTTAATTTTTTGGTTCTTATACTTAAGTTTTAATCAATGTGGAATAATTCATTTTTTATTAACTGTGCCAGTTATTTAATAGGTATGGAAAACAACACGGCATATTGTCAATATTTCATTGTTTTCTCCAGTTTTATAATGCTGCTGTACTTATTCATATGTATAAGATGTTAGATACGATCATTTATTTAGCATAATTTTATGATATCTTGACAGCTAGTCAAGCCAGTTTTCCCTAACTTTTCTTTTCTTCTTTTACTATTTTTTAAAAATTCAGAATTATTTGGATTTTTAAAGTATCATTTCACACAAATTTTAGAATTAACATGACAACTTTTATAACAAAAATTTGTTACAATGTTTTGGCATTTCATTGAACTCATTGATAATTTAGGAGACTATTTACATTTGATATAGCTCTTTTTCTAAGTCATTACACGATGATCTTCCAAAGATTTTCAAAGATGTTTTTCTTTCTACATGTATAATTAATTTATTTTGTTTGTGAATGTGACTTCGAAGGCTGGGCATCATGGTTCACACCTGTAATCCTAGCACTCTGGGAGGCCTAGATGGGTGGATTGCTTGAGTTCATTAGTTCAAAACCAGCCTGAGCAAGAGTGAGATCCCATCTCTATCAAAAATAGAAAAACTAGCTGAGCATGGTGGTGCATGCCTGTAGTTTCAGGTGCTCTGGGGGCGAGGCTGAGGCCAGAGGAGAGCTTTGAGTCCAGGAGTTTGAGGTTTACGTGACCTATGACTATGAGGGCACAGCACTCTAGCCTGGGGCAACAAAGTGAGACTGAGTCTCAAAAAGGGGAAAAAAAAGAATGTGACTTCTAAAATGCTTTTCCTTACTATTTATTGCTGATATATAGGAAGTCACTCATCCAGGTACCTTTTTTGACTACTTTAAGAGTTTTTTTTTTGTTGTTGTTGTTCTTTTTTACTGTATGTAGGTTTTCCTCCAGATCCATGGAGGATTGGTTCCAGGACACTTCAAGTATACCACAGTCCAAAGATGCTCAAGTCCCTTATATAAAATAGTGTATAGTATTTGCCTATAACCAATACACATCTTCCCATATGTTTTAATTCATGTCTAGATTATTTATTTTCCTAATACAATGTAAATGCCATACTATAGATAGATTTTATAATATATTGTTTTTTAATTTTATTGTTATTGTTATATTTTATTTTTAATTTTGTAAAATACTTTACCATGAATGTGGAACCCTTGAATATGAAGTGCTGAATGTAAACTCCAAGAATTTCTATGTAAAGAATCTGGCAATGAAAAGGACCTTTCTTGGTGATCTTTTTTTTTGCTTGTCTTATTACATTGGCTAGGAATATCATTAATATAATTAACATGCTGAATAGACCTGCTGATGAGTCATTTTTGTCTTTTTCCTAATTTAATGGAAATGCTTCTGTCTATTATCAAGTGTGCCAATAGCTGAATTTATTAGGTCAATATATTTTATTAGGTTACAAAAAAAGTTTCTATTTCAATTTTTTTAAATTTTTTATTTATTTTTTATTATAGATAAAAAATATGCACCATAGATTTCAATTTTTTTAAACTATAAATCATAAATTAAAATTAGCTTTTCTCTTTTCATTACATTTATTAAATTAAAATTTATTTTATTTACTTAATTAAACTTTATTAATTTAATTTATTCAATTAAAATTTTGTTTTCTCTTTTAGTCTACTGCTAGGGATATTCTCTAATATTGACCCATACCCATCATTATATAGCTAATATATCTGAAAACATATACATCTGAGATTTCATTTGTTTACAATTTTAAGGGACATTTATAATTTTAAATAAAATTGTGTATTTTGACTTGGAAAATTTTACATTAGGAGTTCATGAATATTGATACATCTGGTTGACTATAATCTTGCCTTCCTTTTTTTTTGAGACTGAATGTCACTTTGCTTTGTCACCCTGGGCAGAGTGCTGTGCCATAATAGCTCACCACAACCTCAAACGTTTGGGCTCAAGAGATCCTCTTGCCTCAGCCTCCTGAGTAGCTGGGATTACAGGCACCTGCTACCCCACCTAATTTTTCTACTTTTAGTAGAGACGGGGGTCTCGCTCTTGCTCAGGTTCGTCTCAAACTTCTGAGCTCAAGAGTTCCTCCCACCTAGTCCTCCCAGAGTGCTAGGATTACAGGTGTGAGCTACTGTGCCTGGCCAAATCTTGCCTTCTTGAACTGTCCTAATGTAAGTCTGGTATCGATGCTTTAATATTATGTCAAAAAGAGTTGAAAAGCTTTTCCCATTTTTCTGTTTTCTGGAGCAGTTTGTGGAAGTGAGAGACTACAGTTTCACTCACTTATAGAAAATAGCTGTAATTACCTGGCTCTACTGGTTTTACAATTTTATAATAAAATGATTCCATAATGCTTTTCCTTTTGTTCTTGATTCAATTTTGAAATTTTATTTTTTCTGTATTTACAATTTTATCTAACTCTTCTCCTTTATTGCTATAAAGTTATTCTGATGCTTTTAAATCTCTCTTGATGTATGGTTATTAATTCCTCTCCTTTTAAAACAATTTATGATTTCCCTCTTTTTTTACTCTTGACCTGTATTGTTTATTTTTTCTTACAAAAAATTTGCTTATGGTTTTATTGACTGTCTCTATTACAGATGCACATTTCTGAAATTCATTTATTTCTGCTTTTCCTTTGTTACTTCTTCATCTTTATTTTCTATTTACTTTTAAAATATGTTTCTTGTATTTCTTAGCTGGAAGTTTAAGTCATTAATTTTGAACTTTCTGTTTCAAAAAGAATTCCATTAAAGATTTCTCTTTAAATGTTAGTTTAGCTGCATCCCATAATTTTTAATATATAATTCTTTCACTTTTATTTATTTCTGTGTATTTCTTTAATTGTGACATTTCCTCTTCTTTCCATTTGATTTCTTGTGATTGCCAGACACTGCAAAGTTAATGATATTTTGACCTTTCAATTCTTTCGTAGCTCTTCATCAATTGAACCTTGACTGTTCATTAGTCTATGAGGTCCCCAGAGTCAGGAATTATCTTCGCTTAATCCCCCATCTCAGGCCCTGAGGTAGAACTGAGTGAACAACATAGGCACAGATAAAGAGTGGTCAATTCCTCAAATGCGTTCATACACTGATTCATTCATAAATTTATTCATTCAATAGATATTCCTTGCATTTCTGACAAGATGGTAATGGGAATGTCCTAAGCTTTAGGTTGGTTATACTCTGCAAATTGTTGTCAGCTAGCAATCTGGGACTTCTCATCTCATCTGTTTAATGGAATAATTCAAGTATAGGCCACTATACAGATGATTTTTTTTCTATAATTATTTCTCCTGGACCTTTCATTTTGTTATTTTGGCAGAATCAGATTTCATGTTATAAATTCACAATGAAATACCGTGTTAGGAGGGGGGCTAAATGAAGGAGCTGGGGATCCTTTCAGCCTTCCCCTTTACTTGGATGTACATCTAAGTCTGTTCAAATGTAGTCAAAGTCTATTTTTCTCTGTGCTGACACTGGAATCATCTAGAATGTTTTTCAAACCTCTCTCATTATAAAATACAAAAATGTAAAGTAACGTAAATGTGGACCTGGGCTATGGTATTTTATCAAAGACTCCCAAATGATCCCACCATGTACTCAGGGCTGTAGCAGCTGAAACTGCTTAAAGGTTTTGGTAAAGTTATTCCTTATAGCCTCTTCCCACCATTACTGTTAGGTCTTGTTTCCCTTTTCTCTTTTGGTTTCTAGGGAATTCAAATGAGGTAGAGATTGGAAGTCAGATGTATAGAATATGTAAGCATTGGTAAAAAGGTTTCATTTTACTTTGATGTCAGCCAGTCTGCTCAGAAACCTAAACTAGTTCTTCAGTGCTTCCCTGGAACACCTGGAATCCTGCTGCTGGGGTCCAGCGAGCAGAATCACTACAAGAAGTGTATGTTTTCATGTTTCCATTATTTTCATCATGGGAGCGAACGTCAAAACTTTTGAGCCTTGGGTATACAGAGGGTGCCAAAAAATGTATATGTGTTTTAAGAAAGGAAAACATTGTATTAGAATAGTAATACTCAATATATACTTACAACATTTGTTATCATACATATTGTATCTTATATCTCTTGTAATCACAGAAGTCAAATATGATTTGAGTATTATAATCTTAATACTTCTTTTTATTTCTTAAAATGTGTATATATTTTTGGCACCCTCTCTATATAAGTATCCTAATTTGGAACCAAAAGGTGAGGTGAGAGACTTTCCTTGCCATTTGGCCACTAGAACTTAATAAATGAGCCTCTATTATAAAAAAAAAAAAAAATTGCGATGTGCGCCATTCTCACTGGGGTTAGATGGTATCTCAGCGTTGTTTTGATTTGCATTTCTCTAATATATAGGGAAGATGAACATTTTTTTCATATGTTTGTTAGCCATTCGTCTGTCATCTTTAGAGAAGGTTCTATTCATGTCTCTTGCCCATTGATATATGGGATTGTTGGCTTCTTTCATGTGGATTAATTTGAGTTCTCTATAGATCCTAGTTATCAAGCTTTTGTCTGATTCAAAATATGCAAATATCCTTTCCCATTGTGTAGGTTGTCTATTTACTTTGGTTGTTGTCTCCTTAGCTGTACAGAAGCTTTTCAGTTTAATAAAGTCCCATTTGTTTATTTTTGTTGTTGCAATTGCCATGGCGGTCTTCTTCATGAAGTCTTTCTCTAGCCCAATATCTTCCAGAGTTTTTCCTATGCTTTCTTTGAGGATTTTTATTGTTTCATGCCTTAAAGTTAAGTCCTTTATCCATCTTGAATCAGTTTTTGTGAATGGGGAAAGGTGTGGGTCCAGTTTCAGTCTTTTGCATGTGGATATCCAGTTCTCCCAACACCATTTATTGAATAGGGATTCTTTCCCCCAAGGTATGTTCTTGTTTGGTTTATCAAAGATTAGGTGGTTGTAAGATGTTAGTTTCATTTCTTGGTTTTCAATTCTATTCCAAGTGTCTATGTCTCTATTTTTGTGCCATACCATGCTGTCTTGACCACTATGGCTTTGTAGTACAGACTAAAATCTTAGTAAAGCATCACAAGAATGGAGAAGCATGAATCCTATGTACTCAATTTTGATATGAAGACAATTAATGACAATTAAGGTTATGGAGGGGAGGAAAAGCAGAAAGCAACAGAGGGAGGGGGGTGGGTCCTTGGTGTGTGTCACACTTTCTGGGGCAAGACATGATTACAAGAGGGACTTTACCTAACAATTGCAATCAGTGTAACCTGGCTTATTGTACCCTCAATGAATCCCCAACAATTAAAAAAAAAAAAAAAAAATTCAATGGGCTTGTAGCTCCTTGACATACTAGATCAGTTATAACTGTTTTTATTGATTGAAACATCAGTAGCAGTTGTGTGCTATTGGTCTGGATTCTACAAAAGAATCACTAACCAGAGTGGAAGTGGCTTGTGTAGTCTACAAGTCAGAACTCCTTCTTAAGTCCCTGTGTGGGTAGCTTTCCTTCACTGATCAGCAAACTTGTGATATGAAGGGTCCTCCTCCCTCAGTGAGGTCACTTTCTGCTGTACACTTTTTCCAATTAACAGCTCTATCTATTCTTAAGAAACTGTAGTTTCTCCTGACAGCGGATATTGCTAAAATCCTAAGAAAAATAGAAAGGGTACATTTTATTGAACTTTTGGAAGAATCGAATCAGTATTTTGGAAAGCAGAGCTACCACTGTTTGGTGGAATCCCCTCCAGTGTTTAATTTCTTCCAAATGATAAATCCAGTCTCCCTTCTGAATCATTTTTTTGGGAAAAATTTATAAAATTATATCTTTTGAGATCAAATATAGTCACTTAAAAAGAGTTAGAATCATAACAATGATTTTCTCTAGTTGTAACTAATTCCCTTAGATGAACTTTCTGTACTTTAATTGAAAGAAAAATAGAATCTACTTATCCAGATATGGCTGTGTGAGTAAATTCTTTCATGCAGGTAATGCAAACAATGTTCTGTAATTGTTGAGACTAGAAACTGGATTCCTCCAATTATCGCTCTTGTGAAAATGTACTTGTTAAGTAAATTGTAGTCTATACCATTTCCTTGGTCTTGCCCAAAGAAACACACTGCTTGAATAATAAAATAAAAAATAAAAAAAAAAATTGAAAGGGAGATTAAAGTTCATCTAACAGAATCCACTACCAACAGAAGCTACCCTTTCTTTTAAAAATCATGCTCATTTCCCAGCATTTATTTCACAAGGAGAATTATGTATAAGTACTTTGGAGAAATACATAAATTTATTCACATTTTAACTATGCTTGTTGGCATTTTCTCTGCATCCAGAATTTTTCCTTTCCTTTCTTTTTTTTCCGAAATTGCCAATAGGCTTTGATCTTATATCAGTGAATGTCTTCCCAAGGTATCTTAGTCTATTTTGGGCAACTATAACAAAATGCTACACTCTGGACAATTTATAATGAAAAGAAATTTATTGGTTCACGGTTCTGAAAGTTGAAAAGTTCAGTATCAAGGTGCTGGCAACTGGCAAGAGCCTTTTCGCTGTGTCATTATGTGGTGGAAGGCATCCCATGGTAGAAGGGCAAAGAGCAGTTTAGAGAAAGGGGGTTATATTCACCCTTTTACAAGGAGCCTATGGCCTTGATAACAGCATTGCTATACATATATATATAAAATCTCAGGGCAGAATCCTCACATTCTAATCACCTTTAAAGGTCCCACCTCTTAATATTGTTACAATGACAATTAAATTTCAACATGACTTTTGGAGGGGACAGACATGTAAACCAAAGTACAAGGAAAATCAAAAAATATTCTGGGAAATATTAAAGTTCATCTAACTGAACTTTAGAAAAATGTTACTAAAAATTCATGTGATTAGTAGACAAATGGATAATTATCATAGCTGTATTTATTGTAATCCAGATTCCCAAACTTCATAAATTGGGTAGATTTAATTTTAACAATTATCAGTTCAGAGCTGATCAAGCTAGAAAGATTTAAAGTTGTATGTTTAACTCTCTGTAACTGGGTGCTAATGGTGGTCATTGGGGAAGAGAAGGGAAAGGGGGATGTAAAGGATTTAGAAACATTACTTCTGAGAATGGGGTGCTTGACTGATGTCTAGCTGAGGGCTTCCATCCCCATTCAAAAATGTCCCTTCATTTGACCTTCCCTGCTTACTTGCAAGTTCACTGAAGACTAATCAGCCTTCCTCACGTGAGGTAGACGTCCACAAAGAATGTCTAGGATTCTTATCCTAAGGTTAAGGTACCTGTATTTACAATCAGCCAAAGATTAGAGTTTGAAAACTCTAATCTAAATTATTTTGAGAATTTACATCTTAAACTTTGGGTTTTAATAACATATTTAAAAATGACAAAAATATTCATTCCCAGAAGATATTGCAAAAGATTTATGATCCTTATTTTCACTAATTGTTGAAATTCATATTCATTTTTCCATTGAGCATAGAGTTGCTTAAACTAAGAATAATTTATTAATTTAGAGGATGCCAATTACCAGTTTTCAGAACAGATTCACTCTATTATGTTATAACTTTGATGGTTGATACATCTCCCCAAAGTTCAAGCATTGTTAAAGAACAGAGTAAATAATTAAAAAAAATAATAATTAGAATTTGCTTAAAGAGACTACGGGTTTTCAAAATATTTATTTTTGAGTCTAACAGATAAAAAACTACATGCAAGATGTTCATCTCAAGATTGCCAAAAGTCATTATATATTTGTGTGTGTGGTGTGTGTATATGTGTGTACACTCTCAGTAACTATGGAAACAAACAAAACAGGTCCTAAAATTGGGAAATCCTTGTTCAGCCAGTGAGGAAGGGAGGAGGAACTCACCCTAAATAGGGAAGTCACAAATGAAGCAGTGAAGATGTTTGAAAGAAAACCAAAAAGCTAGCCAGAAATGCAGGAACTGAGATGATTATAAATCATCCTCAATCACAAATAGAAATCATATCATTAAAAAGCCATATACAACCATGCTTTAATTTTAAAGCTTTAATTTTAAATCTTTTAAGAGAACTTGTTTTCTTCTGTGTTACATTCTCTAGGAAGCTTAGAACAGAATTTACCGTGCACCTACAGCAATTGCCAGCACTCTTATAATGTATAGTTCCTAATGTGTCTCATACGAACCTTCAAATTGCTAACCCATGGCTTCCCTTTGTCCTAAGCGCTTGAGTTAATTATTTTGTTTCATTGCATCTTTTTAAACAACTGACACAAATTTATGAAAGAGAAATGACAATTGTAAGTAAATAAATAATATAGTATGGGCATGACATATGTGCATATATGTAATCTAATGTATATATACACGCACAGTAGAACTTCTGGAAGTTGACCACCCAAGGGACTATAACAAACTGGTTAACATACAAAAACGGTCAACAGAAGGAACTAGGCCTACTGTACTAATGAGTATATGTAACACAGGTCTAGTCTATGAAAGTAGGTCGCCTTAAGAAGGCGGTCAGGGTAGGGAGATTGTCAGCTATGGAGGTTCTACTGCATATATGTATTTAAATATCAATTATAGGAGTTTTCATTACCAATAAATAAATATACTTGCCTTCTCTGCACACGTAATGTAGATGCTGATAATATTATCCCCCTGCATCTGTGTGTGCTGTAGAAACCCTACCATATCCAAATATTTCTTGAATCTGAGAAAGTGTTTTTCCCTACAAGGTTGAGGACCTCTGGCATTTTTAGCCCTACAACAAGACAGGCTGAGCATCAGGGCTGTTTACCCTGACTAGGAAGGGGTATGAGGGTAGGTAGTTCATCTGGGAAATGATCCCAGGAAATGCGAAGGGATCTGAAAGGAAGGGAGGGGATTCAGTACAGGATCCACAAACAAGTTGGTTACTGCTGTGGGTAGCTAGGGCTCCACCTCATTGGGGAATGTCCCGGTGATGGCTATGGTATATCTCAGGGAGGCTGAGGAAGTTCAGCTGTTCTCCTGTCAGTTTCCGTCTGTTATTAATTGAAGACCATTTCAGGGGGCATAGATGGACTCCCCACAAGTGAAGCCTGTCTTATGCTGAGTGGTTGAGCCTACTCCTTAGGTCTCTGCAACCTCTGTTGCAGGTATTTGCAGAAAGAAGCCTTTAGGTAGGAATAGCAAATGTCCAGGGGTCACGGGGAGAAAACAGCAGTTCTCTGACTGCCATAGAGGACAAGAACGAGAAATGGAAACAAAGGAGTCTTCAATGTTCTCATGTCCATCCTTTGCACAACTTGATGACTTATTCTGTTTGCTTTGGAGAACAGACAGGCAGTGAACAGTGGTCTAACAGTTAGGATTATGGCATCTTGCTTTAGCTCTTTTAGTTAGAAATTGTATTCTTAGGCTATTTGACGAACTCAGACATTAGTGTAACAACATATTGCAAATATGTTCAAATGTAAACACCTCTTAGACCTGCACCCAGGGTATATGCCTGCTGCTTCTTTTTAATAGTGTGGCTTCTGGAGAGCCAGATATTATCAAGTCTTGACAACTAGAAGGGCAAAAGAGAGATCAGGAATGAGCCTTTTACCCACATTTCCTCCAGTTACTTTTTCCCCGTACTTTCTACAGGACAGAGTCAGCCAAATTCCATCTGGTTCCCATGAATGTTAACACTTTCAATTTTGGCCCCAGCCTTCTCCCAAGATAAACTTCTGGCTAACTTTTCTTAAGGCCTTCTGTCTTGATCCTTTTATATCTCCAATAGTCAGCTTCTGTTGAACTTGTGGGAAATAAAGGATTTTACAGATGCTTAGAAAAGATCAGAGGCACAAACCTAGTTTAAAATTCCAAAATCGATATTTTAAAAAGGAATGAAAAACCCCAGGAAACCCCCAGGTTGTCTAAGAAGTCCTCAGTTCAAAGATAGTAATTCAGGGATGAATCTAAGGATCTGAGTGTCAATAGGATCTAGGTTTGATAGGAAAAGAACGATCTCTTTCAGGGTGCCACGGGGGCTCTTTGTCTTCATGACCATTGTACAAGGTGAAACAATAAGCAGGGCATTGGGGCCTGGAGAAGAGTGCGCAGAGGGAAAGCGTCTTTCTACTTCCCTCCAATGCCCACTCTTTACTTTTTCTGGAGGAAAAACACCCAAATAAACAAACAAACACAAGAATTAGAGAACAGAGACCTCAGCAGTTTATCCAAAGATTCCTTTTTAATACATGATCAAACTAACAGGCTTTAAAAGAAACAATTAAATAAGAAGGCAACGGCATATCTATAGCATACTGCCATGTGCTCTTCAAGGGTCTGCAGAAAGAGTAAGGGTTGGGGACAGTTTTTCCAGAATCTTATGGAATGTGGATCACAAGTCTCACTCTTCTATGCTGAGTTGGCTTGATTTTGTCTTAATGCAGGTGAAGGGAGTCTGACTATTACAGGCTACTCATCTCAGCAATACATTTTCCTCAAATCTGATGAGAGATCTCTGAATCCCAGGAGCTCTTCTGTCCACAATACCAGAACAGGTTGGAGAATCTATTTTCCAACCAAATTCTCTTGTTTCTCTACAGGTCTGAAACTCTGCTCTGAAAAGTAGCTTTTGGTTTTCCAGACACTTTCTCCAACACCTAAATTCTCCCTAAACCTTCCACCCCTGCATGAATAGGAAAATTGCCCAGATGTCAACATGGATATTTAGAGTTTTTCTGCTATCAGGAAGGATGTCCCTGAGGAAATATATGCTTAGTGCACCAGTCTTGGCTCTCCTTGTCTTCCCCCAAACGTATGCAAGCAAGGCCCTCACTCTCTGATCTGTCTGTATGAGACTGGCCAGCTGCTCATGTTGGAATAATCCCTTCAAACCAGTGTCGCAGAATTTTGAACTTCCCACTCTGTTCAGGTTTCCACACACCTGGAGTCTCAGCCCAGCATGTTTATGCCAGAACTATCTACAATGGAAAGATGGACTGATTTAGTGGAACCAGTATAAGGATGCTAAATAACCTGGCATTTGTAACACTTCTCCCTAAGCAAGGCTCTAAGGCAGACTTTTTGAATCAATTAGTGTGCACCTGCACACATAGGCCAGACCTAACCATAGGGTTTTCCTTAATCTATTATTTATACAGCTAGTACCAATAGATCATGGTAACATAAAACCCACATTCCAAGTCCCAGTGGAAGACTTGATGCCAAGGCAAGCACCTAGAGAGAAGCAAGTGGACTCAGAGTATGAGTTTATGGGGACAAAAGACATCCCTGGGACAGAGAGTGGAGCTGACCAGGCAGAAATAGTAGTTGAACCATATTCAAGGATAAGTAGGAACAGAACATCTAAATAGCCCAATGGCACTCAAATGTTCAGTTTGGGCTGTCCCAAATTCTTCAGGAATACAGGCTCAGCAGCCCAGTGTCATAGGTGTATTGATCCAAACCTATAACATCTCAGGATAGCAATAGAAGGGGCCACTAGTGAATATGTGAGGAGGGATCTCATTCCTTCCCTCTGAGTATAAAATACCCAGTCTTCTTAGTGGGAAGAGCAAAGGTTCTTCTTCCCACTAATCTTAGCCATGCTTTTGAGCGCAGCTTATTAAGACCTATGAGTCTGTTACGAGAACCACTTCTGCCAAGCTTCAGATGTGGCTCTCCTTTGCTATGGAGGAGGGAACCATTCCAATAAATAACTGAGATTCAAATAAGATTGTTCTAATGCCACATTAGCAATAACCAAGTGGCTCTTGCTATGAACTTCAAATTCACCACATTGGCCATTTTTATGAAATCGACCTAATGTCCCCCAGGATCTTCTGCTCCCAATGTTTTAGACTGGGAGTCACTAACGCTCCAACTGGAAGACCAAGGCCTTCAGAAGCAGTCACATAAAAGCCCGGCATTTGCCTGAGCTTAGAATAAAGACACTGTCTTCCTTGGAGAAGAGGGATGCTTATACCCTTTTCTTCATATTCATAACTCTACTTTTGGATTGGGAACACCACAGTAAATTTGTCTCTCTTTCTACCATTTATTAACTCTTTTCCACCCCGATAGAAAAAAAACCCTTCAACCTAGATGTTCACAGCCCAGAATATATTCCAGTAAGTAGATCCTAACATGCCAAGGCAGGAAAACTTCATCATTGAGCCTTTCACATTGTCAATAGACCCACCAGCCCTACTTCACCATGACCATCTATTTGCTTTGCCTGTGATTAGATAAGAATGGTATTGACATGTATGTTTGACGATTTAGGATTTAGTAGAGGGAAGTCTGATGTTCCATTTATAGCATGTGGCCTAAAGAAAGTTTATAATTTTTTTTTTTTTTTTAATGAAGAAACTGTGCATTTTAGAAGAGGGGAAGTTTTCAAGTATTTGCCTAGTTTTGAAAAAAAAAATTAATTCAGTTCCTGTTTTGCTCTTGCTCCTTATCTGAGCATAGACTTCATGGAGAAGAACCAAAGAAGAGAGGAGGTGCTAGTGGAACCAACTATCCGACTCTCCAACTATCCGACTCTCCTAAACTCACTCTGGCCTGCTTGGAAGTGTTTTCTGATCCATATTTTGGTATAGGCCCAACTACTGGATTCTCTGCTCTAAACCTGCCCATTGACTTTCTTGGCTCTTATTAAGTAGGTTACTATCATGGTAACTTGTGGTTGAGGTTATTAAACCATTTCAGATACTCGCTGGGTCTCCCAGTTTTAATTACCAAAGAATGACAAGGCTCTTGTCATTCTCAAGCCTACAGGAGCCAAAAATAGAAAGTGGCCACGTGATGTCATAGCAAATTTGTTTGGGCACAGAAGCAGCAAGTTCAGTTTTAGCGATCTAGCTCAGTAATAATTATTGGCTATCTGGAGAGCTGTGTTGAGAAGAAGTTTGATATCATACCAAGAATCAATGTGAAAGGATGATTTGATCATGAACAATATTATATATGTTATAAATATGAGAAAGTAAAATATTATTATGAATGCCAAATATGTGTCATTTCCTGCCTAGATTATAAGTTTCCATAGATGCAATAAAAATGTGTTCAGCACTATGATAGGTTGAGAAATAAGTTTTTCTTTATGATTTAGAACATAAGGTAATCATTCACCACTGTTTGCCCAACATATGAGTTTGCACTTGTAGTCCTCAGGTAATAGCAACTCCTCTCACTTTAATACCCCGGTTCCCTGAAAATAAGACATCCTCCAAAAATAAGACCTACTTACAGGAAAGATAAGACGTCCCCTGAAAATAAGACCTACTGCATCTTTGGGAGCAAAACTTAGTATAAGACACTGTCTTATTTTCGGGGAAACAGGGTATGTGTTTTAGTTTGAACAGCACATGAAGTGGTCACCCCATGAGATTGTCTGTACCACATCCTATGTGTAAGCCTTAAAATCATAGCAGGAAGATCTTCCTAATAGCAACTAACCAGGCTTGTTCTCTAATACCTCAAATAGTTTCCTAGCCTTGTCAACATTTGACCAAAAACAAAATCAAATTCATTGATGTCAAATTTGATATATACATATAAAGAATAATGCTCCTTAACTTTCTATCATATAGTTTAGGATATTACCAAACTGCAAGGTTCTATAACGTAAGGGATGATGATTCTGGCATGTGATCTAACATTAGAACATAATAGCTGCTTCTACAGTGCTGAGAACTCAGCACTACACTGCATGGAAGTGTCAAAATAACTGCAGAAACTTATGTAAACAACACCCAACTCAGGAGTGCACACACACACACGAACACATATTCTTATAGCTGAAGATACTAGGTTTAACATTTATACATAAAGCAATAAAACTGATGTGAATAGGATCTATTTCTGAAACAAGTTCAGCGATGTCTGCTTCAAACTCAGTTTTGAGATCCCAGAATAAATGCCCTTTCATGTCGTAGCTGAAGGCCAAGCCAACTCTGAAAATGGCCTTGGAAAATTGCCTTCAGAATTGACTGTCTCCAGGGAAGGTTTACAGGAAGAGAAAGAAAATATACATGGAGATTTTCAAGACCTATAAAAAAGCAAAAGAGGAGGTGGAAAGGTAATTTGGAACAGGTGGCCTCAATTTCTCTTCACTCAGTAGTCCTGTTATTTACAGCAACAGTTTCCCCAATATAAACTACAATTTTGTATTAATCCAATTTAATTTGCAAAGTCCACAAAGCCCAGGATCTATATTTCATTCATTCCAGTGTGGAGAAATTATTCCTACTTTGGAATCTGAATTGAATTGAATCTGACCTAACAAATATCTGAGGGCCTATTATGTAGCACCTCCCATACTTTATAGTTTATTGTGACCTTAAAGAATGATTAAACTTTAGTCAGACAAAAATATAAAATTAGACAAAGTAGGTGCTATGATCAGGGAATGTAGCAAATTACTCAAATGTGAGCAGGATTTTATTCAATGGAAGTGATTAGGAAAGAAAAAGAAGGAAATGCCATTTTAAATTGACACAAATAGATGGGTAGATTTTTAGTGTGTGGGGGGGAGAGAGACTGCATTCTTAGAGAAATTTACCCAGTGTCAGGAAAGAAACATTAGCAGGGACCTCAAGAGGCTTGGATTTGGGGAGTGAGATTATTTCACTAGGTTAAGAAGATTAAGTAAAATACAAGGAAATTATGACATGCTCGATAAATTCTAGTCCAATCTATTTTTGAAATCATTTATCCAAAAGTTATGCAAGATTTTCTTTAATCACACTATAATTTAAATAGACATTGATGAGCATTTAAACAAGTCTGCTTTAAAACATTCCAAATAACTCTTTGAAGAAAGAGAAGATCAAAACTGGAAAACAATTAAAGTGAGGGTGCTATTGATTCAAAGTTATCATCTATAGGTAAAGCTGTTCTATCAGGCACATTTACATCTATCAAGGGTTTTATTGAACAAGAATGGATGAAATCAATTGTCTCAGTCATGGAAGAAGCCCAAGTGCCCATCGACCCACAAATAGATTAATATCATGGAATATTACACAGCCGTAAAGAAAGATGCTTGATTCTTTCTTAGCAAAGTATCTCGAGAATGGAAGAAAATGTATCCAATGTACTCAGCCCTACTATGAAACTAATTTATAGCTTTCATATGAAAGCTATAACCCAATTATAGCCTAAGAATATGGGAAAAGGGAAAAGGGAGGAGAGGGGAGGAGGGAGGAGAGAGGGTATTTTGTGGAGAGAGGGTATTTTGTGGGACCACACCTACGGTGCATCTTACAAGGGTACATGTGAAATTTACTAAATGTAGAATGTAAATGTCTTAACACAGTAACTAAGAAAATGCCAGGAAGGTTATGTTAACCAGTTTGATGAAAATATTTCAAATTGTATATAAAACCAGTGCATGTTACCCCATGATTGCATTAATGTACACAGCTATGATTTGATAAATAAATAAATAAATATTTTTAAAAAGAATGAATGAAAAATTGACCTACGTATTTAAATCTTAAAAGTATTAAGATTTATGTGAATAGGATCTATTTCTGAAACAAGTTCAGCAATATCTCCTTCAAACTCAAATGTTTGAAGTATCAAACTTCAAAAGTATCCTAAGTATTTAAAGTTGCTTTAAAACAATAAGAAATCAAATGTAAAAAAATAAGAAAAAACATATGAAAGTAGAAACCAATGAGTTAAAATTAAAGCAAAGAAACATATTCACATATCTATACATGCATACAGATACTCACCCATATAAAATTAACAGGAAGAAAGGGAAGGAAAAAAAAACAATATAATATCAATTATACAGACATAATTGGTAAATTATGTAACATGAGACCCTAGAGTGAATAAATTATAAGAATCTTATGTATCCCTTGATGCAAACAAATTTTAATATCAAAGAATATTTTTAATGAAAAATATAGATTACTAAAGTACACTTATGGGGAAAAAAAAAATACTCCAAATAGACCAATAACTTCAGGAAAATGATGTGGAGAAGAGTAGGAAAATTCATCTAGGACCATGGTGTCTTCCTAAGAGTTATTGGAACTTTCAGGAAAATAAAATTCCCATGAGACAAGATTAGTTATATGCCATGGAATAGTATTCAATGGATTCCAATTAGTTTTACTCATTTGGAAGAAGCCAAATAAAATTGAATCTGACAAAACCGGGTAAACTATCTCAAAAATACAATGTTATAATATAAAAAAGCCAGGTTCTCTTTGCTATTCAGAAACACAGAGAGAAAGCAGCCATCTCCAAACCAGGAAAAGGGCCTCAGCAGGACCTGACTGGGTTGGCATCCTCATCTCATCTCAGCCTCCAGAACTCAGAGAAATAAATGTCTCTCGGTTAAGCCAAAAAAACACAACACAAAAAAATATACCCACAAAAATATACCATCACCACTAACAACAACCCAATAGCTGTAACATATCAGTAGAGCAAAACAGAGCATGTGGTTATTCTATTAGTAGAAATAGTACCTTATATAATTCAATCAAAATTAATACTACTATGATAAAATAGGGTTTTTTATTACAATCAAAGATAATACTAGGCAGGATGATCATAAATGGTATAAAATGAAAGTAGAATTATTCCCTTAAAGTCAGGGACAAGATAAGCTATATAGCTTTAATTGCTATGTCTTAAAACTTGTTTGTAAAGTTTTAGCAGTGACAGTAAGATGATAAACAAAATAATTAATAATAATTAAGAAGATAGATCTTTCATTGTTTACTGAAGATATTATTCAGAAAATACAAACTCTTTAAAAATATCTAAATTCATGAAAAATACAGATTACCTAAATATATTAAGAAAAGAAGCCCAAATATAAAAATAAGGATAAATAACCTATTATAAAAACAAATCTTTAGTGAATAAGTTTAAAAGTATAATAGAGAAGATGTACTGTTCTTGAGTGTTTATTGCAGCATAATTCACAATTGCAAAGACACAACCATTAATTCAAGTGCCCATCAATTCATGAGTGGATTGATAAAATGTGGTACACGTATACCATGGAGTACTACTCAGGTATTAAAAAGATAAATTAATATAATACCTTTTTCAATAAGGTGGATGGAACTAGAGACCATTCTCCTATGTGGAGTATTTCAAGAATGGAAAAACAAACAGCGCATGTACTCACTATTAAATTGTAACTAACCAATGAACACACACACATGCACAGGGGGAGGTAGAGATTAGTAGGAATCAACCAGGCCAAAGAGGGTAGGAGGGGAGGGGAAAAAACAAGCTACTGTGCACTATGAACGCTATTTGGGTGACGAACACACTTATAGCCAGAACTCAAGCACTACAAAAATGATCCATGTAGCCTAAAACATTTGTACCCCCTTAATATTTTGAAATAAAAAAATAAATAAAAACATGGACCACACAAGTTGGAATTTATACATTCACCATAGTAGTGTGAGATTTAACAGTTCTAAAATTAATTGGAAGTTGAATCAAACAAAATGTTAGAAAATATATCAAAGACTTAAAAAACACTATTAAAATTTTTGTTAAACTATTATATATATATGCATGTGTGTGTGTGTGTGTGTGTGTGTGTATATATACCATTTTATTTAATACTAAATAGTTCAAGAATATACTGTCTCTTCACACATCTTTGAACTAGTTATAAAAATTAATTATGGGGTGGGTCATAGATGAAGCCTCAACAAAATTAAAGGACTGGCATTATTTAAAATGTGTTACTTGATCACTTTGCAACTATGTTGGAAATCAACACAAATATTATAAAACCATAATAAGGTTGGAAATTAAAAACTCTTCTCTACGTAATTGATGGGTCAAGGAAAAAACTCTAAGGAGTGTTAGGCAATATTTGTCACCAAAGAATTTAAAAAATATACTGTGTATCAAAACTATTGGGATGTGGTCAAAGTGGTATTTATAGGAAACTTTTAGCCTTAAATGCTTTTAAAAGATATAAAGAGCAAGCAAATAAATTAGAAGGGGTGTGTGTGTGTGTGTGTGTGGGTGTGTGTGCATGTTGTGTGTCTGCAATGTAGAAAATGTGTCATGGAAACTACACTAGGAAGTAGGTAACAAAATAAACCTAAACAGAAAGGAGGTGGAATGGAGTATTGGTAAATACAAAAATTAATACATTTTTTTGAAAAATGTAATGAGAATCAGCAAGAAGAATATTTGGTCTCCTTGAAAAGACAAAAATGAGACTAGGCTCTGGAAAGAACTATTGGGCAATTGGGTAGAGGTGGAGGTATAATAAACAAGATCCTGGAACAGGGGGAACAAAACTGGAACTTGAAAGGAGAGTAAAGATGAGAGATTATTAGAAAACATTTAGTAATTGTAGAAATAATTTTAAACACTTAAGTGTATTTTGAAAGCAAGTTATTAAATTACTAGAGCTAACTCAACAATATTTTTAAAAGCCTAAATAGTCTCATAACCGTTAGAGAATACAGGACTCAATTTTTAAACAAATCTATCATTTTTACCTAATTAATGTTAAAAATGCAAAGGAATAAAAGAATCATAAAATGATACTATTACCCACATAGAAGACTGACATATCCGATAAATAAGAAATATATTTTGCATTTGTTTTGTATATAGTATTCCTAAATAAGAAATATAACTTAAAATTATAATACTACTATAAATATACACATGCTTTAAAATAAATCTCATAAAAGATGTACAAGAACTTTATTGAGGATACTTGAGAAACATTTTTTAAAGACGCTGAAGAAGACTGGGATAAACTAAAAGAACAGGTTGGTTGAAAATGCCATAGCAAGCCAAGTGCGGTGGCTCACATCTGTAATCCTAGAACTTGGGAGGCCAAGGCAGGTGGATTACCTGAGTTCACAGGTTCGAAACCAGCCTAAGCCAGAGCAAGACCTCGTCTCTAAAAATAGCCGGGTATTGTGGTGGGCACCTGTAGTCCCAGCTACTTGGGAGGCTAAGGCAAGAGAATTGCTTAAACCCAAGAGTTTGAGGATGCTGTGAGCTGTAACACCACAGCACTCTATCATGGATGACAAAGTGATACTCTGTCTCAAAAAAAAAAAAAAAAATGCCATAGAATCAGTTATCTTAGTTGATCTACAGATAAGAAAAATAACATTTAGGCTTGCCTTCTGCCACCACCCCCCATCACCCCTTCCCTTTGTAAGTCTCTCAGTGAGCAGAGAAGATAAGATAGTTTTTGAGACAGTGGTCTGCCATCTCAGGCTGCTGACACTTGAATAAACCATCTTTCCTTCCCTGACAACAACAACAACAAAAAAAATTAAAATGCTTTTTAAAAATAACTTGGCATTTCAATAAAGAGAAAGAACGTTCATACTTGGAAATCATATTTTCATATCTATTAATTTTACTTGGAGTAATTAAGATGAACATAATGATACACATATCTGTAAGCCCGTCACAGTATTAGTTATAAAAGTTAAGAAACAACTAAAAATAAGGAAGGGGTTATACACTTGACCCTTGAAGGACAAAGGTTTGAGCTGTTCAGGTCCACTTATATGTGAATATTTTTCTTGTTTATTATTATTTATTTATTTTTATTTATTTATTTATTTATTGCAGTTTTGGCCAGGGTCAGGCTTAAACCCACCACTCCTGGTATATGGGGCCAACGCCCTACTCCTTGAGCCACAGGCATCACCCGAGGTGAATATTTTTCAAAAGAAGTTATACAGCAGGTACCTTCCTCCTCTTCCACCTCCACCTTTTCTGCCTTTGCCACCCCTGGGGCAGTGAGACCCACGCCTTGTTTTCACCATACTCAGTGTGAAGACGAGGAAGATAAAGACCTTTCTGATAATCCACTTCCACTTACTGGATAGTAAACATATTTTTTCTTTCTTATGATTTTCTTAAAAACACTTTCTTTTCTCTAGCTTACTTTATTGTAAGAATGCAGTCTATTATATATAACATATAAAGTATGTATTAATCTACTCTTGATATTATGTTATTGGTAGGGCTTCTGGGAAGCAGTAGGCTATTAGTAATTAAGGTTTTGTTAAACCAAAGTCATGTGCGAATTTTTAACTACATAGGGAGTTGGCAACCTTAGCCTCCATGTTGTTGAAGGGTCAATTGTATAGCTTGAAAAACCACATGCCCATTAAATAATGCGGTGAAAAATATCCAATGACCTGCAAAATGATACTGACGTGGTTTAAATGTGAAAGCTAATAAAAGCAAAATACACCCAATCTTAATTTTCTAAAATTCAAATACGTCTGTATATGGGTAAAAAGCAAATTTGAAGAAAGGTATTAAAATAGGTTAATTTTTCTCTAAGGATTAAGAGTAGCACAAAAGGAAAAGTCCACTTTCTCTATTTTCTAAACATGTTTATTCTAATAATATTTATTTAAACGGATTTATTTAAATGGATATAAATTCCATTTTTGATAATGTTAAATAAATGTTCCTATCAGTTGTCAACTTGCTTCAGCTTACATGTAAACCAGAATTTGAACTGACATTTGCCTGAATACTAGTAAACATATTCTTTGCCACTATATACCCATCATTTCTCTACCACTCAGAGTCACTTCGTTTGCTTTTGATCTTTGTCAGCTACTTTGCCACTGCAAATCAAACTCAAGAACACTGCAGTGTAGAAGAAACGCAATGATCATTGGGAATTCTTCTGGAGAAAAGTTCCTGTCCTAGTTGCTTCATGGAGAAAAGGGAATTTTAGAATACAAGGTAGGAGGCAAGACTCTGTCCCTCTTGGCCTGGATTATTTTCCCAATCAGCCTTCCCATAGTCACAATCTCCCACCCTTACCTCCAATTCCATATCAGCATAATCTCAACTTTCTACCACCTAACTCTTAGAACTCTAAAAGAAGAAGTTAAAAGAGTGGGAAGAAAAACTGAATGATTATTAACATCTTACTTCCATCTAATTTAGGATTTCCTCTTGAACAAAATCGTAACTGCCTCGAGTGATTGAACAGTTCTATTGCTAAGTAATTTTTATGTTGACTCAAAATCCATCTCCCCATGTCTTTCCATTCTTAACCTTACACCTAGACCTGAGAATACATAAGATGTGGCTAAATCTCATTTTCAGAAGTGAGAAATTTGCATTCAATGCACGTACCATCAGTCTTGGGCTTTCCCTCTTCCAAACTGAGAGGATTGTATTCCTTTGTAAGATCTTTGTAGAATATCATGTCCTGTATTATAACTGGGTAAAAAAATTTCAATTTGTATTTCTGAGAGAACTGTGTTATCCTTGCTATTTACTTCTCTCTTACATTCTGAGAAGAGCTTAAGCTGGAAAGGACCATCACTTGGAGGCAAGTACCAGTTACTGAGGTGTGCACTCTGGTTCACAAGTGCAGGCAGTGAACATTGAGTAAACTCATGGGCTATCCATTTGCACACTCATTCCTGAGCAGAGAAAACAATCATATAGGGAAAAATTATACTTGAGAACAAAAGCTCTTATCTGAAGTACTGGAAATTTTATTTACAGTGTGACTCTTGACACATCACTGTCTTTCTGTTTTTGTAGGGCTTTTTTAGTTACGTGACAGAAAATCCAGCTCAAAATAGTTTAAGCTGAAAAGGAAGCATGTTGGCTATTAAACCAAATATTTTAATATTATTGAGTCATATATGGCTGTATCCAAAGAACTCAAATAATATCACTGGACTCCAGTCTGCCTGTCATCTGACCTTTCCCCTCTCTTGGCATCATACGGATACAATACTAAGGTGACTGCTGTCCTCTCCCAATGCACATTAACTCTCTCAGCCATCCCAAGGGAAGGGAAGTTTTATTTTATTATAAATTCTAACAGAAGTTCCAGAAATTAGACTCATTTATACTCAATAAAGAGATCTATGGCTATTCTACAAAGGAGCCAGATGGAAAGTGTGCTGACTTAAACATATTATGGAGAATGTTCTTGAAAGCTAGCACATTCTGATACTGGACAGTAAAAGACTCTCCCTACAGGGCCTCCATTTTCTCTTCTATAAATTAAAGGAGTTTGATTAGGTGATTTTAAGTCTTGGCCTCTGTAACTCTCTTCTCTTACAAATATTTGTTTCTGGTGGGTTTCGTTTCTAGCTCAGGCCCTCTCCCATAGCTAAGATCCTAAAAACTGATCCACAAAGGTTGGAACCTGTCCTCCAGGACAGGTTGAAGGCCTTGAAGGCCTGCTGGAAAAGCTAAAACTGGGTTTTTAATTTTTTATTTTTTCACACTTGGATAAACTCTTAACCTTTACCAGAGAGAGGGGTATTTATTTTCCTGGTCAGGCAGCTGAACTCTGGTAACACAAGACTCCTGGTCCCCAGGGCACTGCTGTGCACAGCACTCCTAAATTGTGGCTTGGGGTTGCAGAAACCCAAGTGGGGACGTCTGTTGTCAGCAAAGACCAGGAAATCTCTGATGGTCTACTACATTCCTCTGCTCAATACCAATCCCTCCTCCCTACTAAAGACCATGAACGTAGCTCACGGAAATCGCCTGACTCTGCCTGCCAACATTCCAAATACTTCAGAGGAAAAGTGACCACCCTGTGTGCCTAACTCTGCTTTGAAAGGTCATGGGCAAATATGAACTATAAATGTCCTGGCATTAGAGCTGCCCCTGTCCGCTACCCCTGTCCAGAATACCCAGTTCAGCTGGTATTTGGCCAGGGGAACTAAACCTACAAAGATTTCATTTCCTTGGCTTTATAATTCAATTCAGATGCTTGGGGTGTAAGAGGTATGGGAAGGGACAACGGGATGTTATATGTAGGGTGCACATGGTGCCATTGTTAATAGATTCGCTTTTTATTCTCCAAAGTGCCCTAGTTTGGAAAATGAATAATAAGGTCATCTTAGATATAAAGGGCTTTCCCGATGTGGCATAGATAATCAACTTCATACTGCAAATTCAAATCACCTAATTTCTCTACAGTATTCTTTTCCTTGAGTCATCAGCCCTTCTCATGAAAGCTTTACTTAACTTCAGCCCTCCTTTAAAGAGCTTAGTTCTCTCTACAAAGACCCAAGACACACCCTTGTACCTTCCTTCTTAAGGGAAAGAGCTTTCTTGGGTTATTTCATTAGCTCCTGAGAATCATTAGCTCTGCTAAAATGAAACATTGAAAATGTGGCCATTGCTAACAATTTCCCTACTCCAATTGAACTTGATTTTTATCTTTTACTGAGAATGTGATTGCTGGATGGCAAGGAAAAATAAGTTGATGCCTTTGTTGGAGACAAGGAGAAAATCTAGACCTTGGTTTTAGGATATGACTTTGACAAAATGTAATTCCATTGTTTCATATATGCATACACACACACACACACACACACACACACACACACACACACACTCCCCTTAATCTGTTTTCTCTCAGCAGCTGTGTACATAGTGGTTGCCAGAGACAAATACCCATTAATCTTTTTTAAGAAAATTAGCCAGTAATTTCAAACCAATTAGCTAGATTTGGGTTGATTCAAGAAAGCTATTTGTTGGATCTTGAGGAGAACTTGTAGAAGCAAAGTTGGAACATGGTAGCAAGGAAGCCAGGATTGACAGGTGGAAGATTCCACGCTCCACAAGGCTGCTACACAGAATTCTTTTCAGAGCTGCCACTGCCCCCTAGGAGCAGCCCAAAGGTACAGATTTACAGAGAGCTGTCAAATTCTTTGTCCTCATTGTGCCTCTTGCCATGATGGCTTTGAGAAGAGAGCTGGGATGAGTTCCCAATATCCCTGCAAAGGAGGAAAGAAAATCAAGCTTCATCCTAAGAGAAGGGGATTTGAGTAGCAAATATATACTTTTCACCCATTCACATTAAGAAGATCAGAAAACCGAGTCTCAGAAGACAGGCTACAATCCAAGACCTCCCTCCCAGGTAGTGAGTATCAGAACCAGAAGGTCACAACCCTGATCTTTGACAGCCCATTCCCCCTGGGAGTGTCCTTCATAGAGTTTGTGGTGACTCCAGTTCCCAGGCCCAGAGATGTTCTAGAGTGGTAAGGAAATTCAGTAGAGTGGACCAGATTCTGAATTCAGAGTCAGCTTTTTTGTTTATCAATGATAGGGCTTTGGGAAAATCATTCCAATTCTCTGAGCTTCAGTTTATTCATTTCTGTCTATTTGATGGAAATGATTCCTCCCAATTAAAGTTTGGGTGAATCGTGATGACAATAAACACTTCTTGTGCTTACCATGTGCCAGGCACTGTTCTGTGTGCTTTCTGTGGCAACTCGGGTAATCTTCATAATGTGTCTATAAGGTAGCTGCTGCTACCATCATCAGTTAATGAAAAAGAAAAATGAGACACAGAGAGGTTAAGTTAAGCATCTAATTAGTAACAAATAGAGGTTCAAACTTAGCTGGTCTGATTTTGGAGCCTGCGTTTTAATTTTTTTCCTGCCTTTCCTAACTAGCACACAAGCATTCGGCATTAAGAAATGCTCCTGATTTTTTTCATTCAAAAAAAAAAAAAAAAGAAAATATATATATATATATATATATATATATATATATATATATATATACACACACACACCTCACAAACA
>CAUYPK010087222.1:0-55533 GCA_963574355.1 Loris lydekkerianus | reverse complement strand
AGCTGAATTCATCTCTTGGTTCTTTATTCTGTTCCAGACATCTACTTCTCTGTTTTTGTGCCAGTACCATGCTGTTTTGATCACTATCAATTTGTAGTACAGTCTCAAGTCTGGTAGCGTGATTCCTCCTGCTTTGTTTTTATTTCTGAGTAATGTTTTGGCTGTTCAAGGTTTTTTTTGATTCTATATAAAATGAAGTATTATTTTTTCAAGATCTTTAAAATATGACAATGTAGCTTTAATAGGAGTTGCATTAAAATTATATATTGCTTTGGGTAGTGTAGACATTTTAACGATGTTGATTCTTCCCAGCCATGAGCATGGTATGTTTGTCCATTTGTTAATATTTTCAGCTATTTCTTTTCTTAAAGTTTCACAGTTCACTTTATAAAGATCTTTCACATCCTTTGTTAGTTAAACTCCCAAATATTTCATCTTCTTTGGCACTACTGTGAAAGGAATAGAGTCCTTGATTGTTTTTTTGGCTTGGTTATTGTTGGTATATATAAAGGGTACAGATTGATGGGTGTTGATTTTGTAGCCTGAGACATTGCTGTATTCCTTGATCACTTCTAAAATTTTATAGTAGAATCCCTAGTGTTTTCCAGATATGCGATCATGTCGTCTGTGAAGAGTGAAAGTAAGATCTCTTCTGACCCTATGTGGATACCCTTGATCGCCTTTTCTTTCCTAATTGCAATGGCTAAAACTTCCATTACAATGTTAAAGAGCAATGGAGACAATGGGCAACCTTGCCTGGTTCCTGATCTAAGTGGAAATGATTACAATTTAACTCCATTCAGTATGATAAGGCTGTGGGTTTGCTGTAGATGGCCTCTATAAGTTTAAGAAATGTCTCTTCCATACCAATTTCTTAAGTTTTCTGATCATGAAGGGATGCTGGATATTATCAAAAGCTTTTTCTGCATCAATTGAGAAAATCATATGGTCTTTGTTTTTTAATTTGTTTATATGCTGAATTATACTTATAGATTTACGTATATTGAACCAGCCTTGAGAGCCTGGGATAAACCCACTTGGTCATGGTGTATAATTTGTTTGATGTGTTGCTGGATTCTGTTTGTTAGGATGTTATTGAGTATTTTAGCATCAATATTCATTAGTAATATTGGTCTATAATTTTCTTTTTTTGTTGGGTCTTTCCCTGGTTTAGGGATCAAGGTGATGTTTGCTTCGTAGAATGTGTTGGGTAATATTCCTTCTTTTTCTATATTTTGGAAGAGGTTTAGTAATATAGGTAGTAGTTCTTCTTTAAAGATTTGGTAGAATTCTGATGTAAAGCCATCTGGTACTGGGCTTTTCTTTTTAGGGAGATATTGTATAGTTGATGGTATTTCAGAACTTGATATGGGCCCATTTCACATTTCCACTTCGTTGTGGCTAAGTCTTAGTAGGTGGTGTACTTCCAAGTATTGGTCAATTTCTTTCAGATTCTCATATTTCTGAGAGTAAAGTTTCTTGTAATATTCGTTATGGATTTTTTGAATTTCTGAGGGGTCTGTTGTTATTTCATCTTTACCATTTCTGATTGATGAAATTAGAAATTTTGCTCTTTTTTTCCTGGTTAGGGTGGCCAAGGGTTTATTTATTTTATTGACCTTTTCAAAAAACCAAATTTTGGGTTATTGATCTGTTGTATAAATCTTATGTTTTCAATTTCATTTAATTCTGCTCTGATGTTGGTTATTTCTTCTGCTGGGTTTGGGGTTGGAATATCCTTCCTTCTCCAGTTGCTTGAGATGTCCCATTAAGTTATTAACTTCCTCTCTTTCTGTTTTCTTGAGGAAGGCTTGCAGTGCTATAAATTTCCCTCTTAGGACTGCCTTTGGAGTATAGGTTCTGATAATTCGTGTCTTCATTGTTGTTTTGTTCCAAAAATTTGGTTATTTCCTTCTTAATCTTATCTATAACCCATCTATCCTTCAGCATATGGTTATTTAGCTTCCATGTTCTTGTATATGTATGCAGATTCCTGTTGTTATTGAGTTCAACTTTTATTCCATGATGGTCTGACAAGATGTAAGGAATAATTTCTATTTTTTAAAATTTGCTGAGGTTAGATTTGTGGCCCAGGATGTGGTTGATTTTGGAGTATGTTCTGTGGGCTGATGAGAAGAATGTGTATTCAGTTTTTTTGGGATAAAATGTTCTGTAGATGTCCGTTAAGTCCAGATATTGAATGGTTAAATTTAAATCTAAGATTTCTTTGCTTAGCTCGTTGGAGGATCTATCCAGCACTGCTAAAGGGGTGTTAATAGCTCCAACTACTATGGAACTGGAGGAAATCAAGTTGATCATGTCTGTTAGAGTTTCTTTTATAAAATGAGGTGCGTTCTGGTTGGGTGCATAAATATTAATAATTGAAATCTCATTGTATTGAGTATTACCTTTAACAAATATGAAGTGTCCATCCTTATTCTTCCTTACTTTGGTTATTTTAAAGCCTATTGCATCTGCAAGTAGGATTGCAATGCCTGCTTTCCATTTGCTGGAGTATAGATGACCATCCCTTCACCTTGAATCTATAGTTGTCTTTTAATATAAGATGAGATTCTTGTATTTTGCAGATATCTGGCTTGAGTTTTTGTATCTAATCAGCAAACCTGTGCCTCTTTAGAGGACAATTTAAATTATTCACATTAATTGAGAGTATTGATAAGCCTTTTGAGAGTCCGGTGGACATTTTTAATCCTTTTGTGACTGTGGAAGTTGGAATTTGATGACAATATTTTGGGTGGGTTTCCTTTTGTTGTGGAGAATTATGCTGGTCTTCATGGAGGATAGGTCTGAGAATATCCTGGAGAGCTGGTTTAGTTGTGGCAAATTTCTTCAACATGTGAATGTCATTAAAGTGTTTAATTTCTCCATCATAAATAAAACTCAGTTTAGCTAGGTATAGGATCCTGGGTTGAAAGTTATTTTGTTTTAGGGGATTAAAAGTTGATGACCATACTTTTCTAGCTTGAAAGTTTTCAGCAGAGAAATCTGCAGTTATTCTAATAGTCTTCCCCTTGTAGGTGATAGTTTTCTTTCATCTGGCTGCTTTCAGAATTTTCTCCTTCATATTAACTTTAGTGAAATTGATTATGATGTTTTTGGGAGATGTCTTATTATTGTGCTGGAGTTCTGAAACTGCTATCAGAATTTCAGAATCTCTTGGCATGTCTGGAAAGTTCTCCTTCATAATCTCATGGAGAAAAGAATCTGTGCTTTGTGAAGCCACTTCATCACTTTCAGAGATCCCTATAAGATGAATTTTGGTTTTCTTTGAATTATTCCAGAGCTGTCTGAGAGAGTGATCTTTTTTTGCCCCCTATTTCTCTTCCTCTCTGAGAGTTTGGGAGTGTTCAAAAGCTTGGTCTTCCATGTCAGAAATCCTTTCTTCTGCTTGCTCCATTCTGTTACTGAGGGATTTTACTGTGTTTCTCAGATCTTTGAGGGTTGCAACTTCTTGTCTCAATGTGTCTAAATCTTTGGTCATTTGGTCTTTGAATTCATTGAATTCTTGAGACATTTTTTGGGTTACTGCTTGGAATTCTAATTTGATCTTATTTGCTATCCAGATTCTGAATTTGATTTCTGACATTTCAGCTATTTGTGCATGGGATCTTGTGCTGTGTCTGCCCCATTGATTCTTGGGGGAATTGATCTACTCTGATTATTCATATTGCCAGAGTTTTTCCTTTGATTTCTTCTCATGATTGTTTTTCACCATTGCCTCTGCCCGTCATCAGAGTTGGGGTGGTGTCTCTCTGAGTTTAGACCGGGGGATCACTCTATTGTTATTGTATCTTTGTAGGGAGAGACCCTGTATAGCTCTTCCAGGGCTGCCCCAGCCAGGGAGTTTTGGTTGTGGGAGCAGCTCCAGAGTGTGACACCCCCAATCCTGCAACAGGGTGGGGGTCATGCACACAGTTCTGGGAGTGCCTGGCGCCCAGTGACTTTCACCCAGAGAGCCCAAGTCTCCAGCAGTCTCTGGCCAGGAGAAGGGTTCCACGCACAGGCAGAGAGAGCTCTGGAGGGCACATGGCTACCAGAGTCCCTGGCCAGACCAGCTGGTGGTGTGGAGGCAGGGAGGGGAGACGCAGGTTTGCCTACTCCCGGTGTTCCTGGTCGGGCGTGGGGAGGCCCGGCAGGTGGGGTAGCGGGTCCCTGCGCAGCTTTTACTGGGGTCTGAGAGGGCACAGCTCTTCTGGAGGTCCAGGAGGGTCCCGGAGCAGCTCTTACCAGGGTCCGGGAGGGTGCCGATCATGGGTGTCAGCATAGCTCTTCTGGAGGTGGGAGGGTGCTAATCACGGGTCCTGGCGCAGCTTTTCCGAAGGTCCAGGAGGGTATAACTCAAAGTATTTTTGATTTGCATTTCTATGATGATTGAGACAGAGTCTTCCTCTGTCACCTAGGCAAGTGTGCAGCTGTGTCACATAGCTCACAGTTACCTCCGACTCCTGAACTCAAGCCATCTTCCTGTCTCAGCTTTCTGAGCAGCTGGGACTAAAGGCACATGGCGCGCCATGACACCTGCCTAAATTTTCTACAGTTAGTAGAGAAGGACTCTTTCTCTTGGTCAGGCTGGTTTCAAACTTCTAATCTTAAGCAGTTCTCCTGCCTCAGCCTCCCTAATTGCAGTTAAGATTACAGGCATGGACTACAGCACCCAGCCATAGGATCTTCTTATTTGAAGACTGTTAACAAAATCTGTTGTGTTTGTTCTTTCATTGATGAAATCAAATTTTTTTCATTTCACTTTGACACTAGGTAGTTCCTAGAATGTCTTTGTAACCATGTACTTAATGACATTTCCATGCCTATCATGTTTAGTAGTGTAATTATTCAAACAATTGAACAGATTAATTTCAGGTATTTCAGTCTATAAAGGTGATTTTCAAGGAACATAATTATTTTTATGTCCAAATTAGGAGAGATTAAACTGTGAAAAATTTGAAATAGTTGATAATCAAGATGATATGTCCAAATTTGTGTATAAATCTCCATTTGTACGCACACAACTGAAATGATAAAAGTTTTTGACATTCTGTTTGAACAATATTTTAAAATATTGAATACAAAATAGTGTACATATTCAAACTAGTATAGACATCTACCAACATTTGAAATTAATTGCAAAGCCAATTGATAATGTAAAAATTTGTTTATGTTACTTTTAATCAATTTTATTTTGCCTGCTTGTAATGTTTTTTCTATAGAAGTTTTTCATTGTAAGGTAGTCAAATTTATCAATTGTTCATTTGTCTGTTTTTCTTTATGTATTAAGCTTGTAAATACATTTTCCTACCTGTATTGTATTTTTTTAATTTTTTGGTCTTTCACTTAAATTTTTTTTTTTTTTGGTTGTACTTTAGGACAGATATTTCAAACCCAATTTCTTTTAAAAAACTGACCTTTTATTTTGGAATAATTTTTTATTTATAGAAAAGATGCAAAGATACAGGAAGTCCCCATCTGTCCTTTACTCAGTTTCCTCTAATGTTAACATGCACGATATATTTGCCCAAACTAAAAAATTAACTTGGTGTGCCACTTTCAACTGAATAGATTTTATTCAGATTTTCCCAGTTCTAGGATCTTATTCAGGATGCCACTTTGAATTTGCTAGTCATGTCTTCTTAGTCTTCTCTGATTTGTGACAGTTTCACTCTACCTTTGTTTTTCAGCATCTTGATACTTTCAAAGAGAACTTGTCAAATATTTTGCAGAATGTTCCTTGATTTGGGTTTGCCTGATGTTTCCTGAATGATTAGATGGGTGTTACAAGGTTTTAGGAAGAACACACAGAGTGAAGCACCTTTCTTATTACAGTTTATCAGGGGCTGCTTGTTATCAACATCCTTAACTTGGTAATACTGACATTGATCCCTTGGTTAACGTGATATTTATCCAGTTTTCTCCACTGTAAAGATACTGTTATACCTTTTCCATACTCTGTTATGATGTTTGGAATCCACTCATTAAATTCAGTCCATATCAAGCTCCATCTCTTGCAAGAAAGGATATATCTATGTGCATCATTTGTATTATTCTATAAAAAAAATTTATCTCTTCTCTCTCTTTTGTCTATTTATTCAATGATGTATTTAATCAGAATGGATTCATACATATTTATTTTATATGTTGACTCATAACCTAACACTATTTTATTTATTTTGTTACTCAAATTGTTTAAGCTTTAGGCATTGAGAGATTTCAGTTCAGCTCTTAATAATAATTTTATTTTTACTGTTGTTTTGAGGGAATCATGTTCAATGAAAGGGAAAAGATATGTTTGTCATAGATTTTTCTTTTTTTAGACAGTCTTATTCTGTAGTCCTGGGTAGAGTTCGATGGAGTCACAGCTCACAGCAACCTCAAACTCTAGGACTCAAGCAATCCTCTTGCCTCAGCCTTCTGAATAGCTGGAACAATAGGCATTGGTTGAACACCCAGCTAGTTTTTAATTGATTATTTTTTTTAGTAGAGATTGGGTCTTACTCTTGCTCCGGCTGACTTCAACTGGTCTTGAGTCAAGCAATCCACCCACCTTGGCCTCCTGGAGAGCTAGGATTACATGTGTGAGTCACTATGCCTGGCTTTGTCATGGACTTTTAAAAAATCTCAGAAGTAATAACATACACAAAATATACTTATTTTTCTAATATTGACTTTTTCCTTTGAAAATACTTAGGATTTAAAGTAATGCAGGACATTTCACTTTTCAAGATTCTCTTTTTTCAAATTTTATTTTATAGTGATAAGGAACTTAACAAGAATTCTACCCTCTTAAATATTTTTAAGTGTAAAATATGATATTGCTAACCATATGGACTGTGTTGTATAACTCCTATTTATGACTATTGATTAGCAAACTTCCTATTTCCCTTTCTCCAACCTCTGGAAACCACCATTTTGCTCTCTACTTCTATGGGTTTGACTATTTTAAATACCTCATAGAAGTGGAGTCATGCAGAATTTGTCTTTCTGAGACTTATTTCTCTTAGCATAATGTCCTAAGGTTCATCCATATTGTTAAATGCAGCAGGATATTTCATAGTATGTATGGATCATATTTTCTTTATCCATTCATTCATTAATGGATATTTAGGTCAGTTTCACATCATGACTACTGTGAATAATGCTTTAAGATACTTATTTTTTTTCTAATATATATATATATATATATATATATATGCAGAAGTAGAATTGCTGGATCATATTCTATTTTTAATTTTTGAAGAATCATCATACTGTTTTCCATGAACACACTATTTTGAATTCCCACTAAAAGTGTACTGTTAACAGTCCCACAAAATGTATTCCAGTTTCTCCATATTCTCATTAACACTAGCTGTCTTTTTGATAATAGCTGTGCTAACAGAGGTGATGCGATATCTCATTGTGATTTGATTTGCTTTTCTCTGATGATTGGTGATATTAGACATATTTTTTTATAATATTGCCTGTTGATTTGGAGAAATGTCTCTTCCAATTTTTAGCCCATTTTAACATTAGGTTATTAGGTTTTTTGCTATTGAATTTTAGGAGCTCTTTATATATTTGGAAATTAACCCATAATTCTAATATGTAGCTTGCAAATATTTTTTCCCATTCTATAGGTTGCCTTTTCTACTCCGTTGATTGTTTCCTTTGCTGCACAGAAGGTTTTTAGCTTGTACTTTCATTTGTCTATGTTTGTTTTGCTTGTCTGTGCTTTTAGTATCATAGCTGTGAAATCATTGTCAAGGCCAATGTCATGAAGGTATATTTTTCCTAGGAGTTTTCCAGTTTTAGGCCTTGTGTTTGTTTTACAACCATTTGAGTAAATTTTTGTAAATGTTGTAAGTTAAGGGTCCAATTTCATTCTTCTGCATGTGCGTATACAGTTTTCTGAGCACCATTCATCGAGAAGGCTATTCTTTCCCCATGTGTATTCTTGGTACCTTTGTCAAATATCAGTTGACAGTATATGTATGAGTTTATGTACAAGCTCTCTATTCTCTTCCTTTGGTCTTTATGCCTGTCTTTAGGCCAGTATCATACTGTTTAAAGCTTTATATTTTGAAATTGGAAAGTATGATGGCTCCAGTTTTTCTTGTTTACCAATCAATATTGATTTAGCAATTTGGAGTCCTTTGGGGTTCCATGTGAATTGTAGGATTTTTTTTTCTATTTATAGAAATTCCATTGGGATTTTGATAGGGAATGAACTGAATATGTAGAAGGCTTTGATATTATTGACATTTAAACAGTATTAAGTCTTCTAATTCATAATCATGAGATGTCATTCCATTTGTTTATGTCTTTTTAAATTTTCTTCTTCAATGTCTTGTAAGTTTTATTGTATAGATCGTTCACCACCTTGGTTAAATTTATTCCTAAGTATTTTATTCTTTTCAATGTTATTGTAAATGGGATTGTATTCTTAATTTCTTTTTTAGA
Organism: Loris lydekkerianus; assembly: GCA_963574355.1. Taxonomy (NCBI): domain Eukaryota; kingdom Metazoa; phylum Chordata; class Mammalia; order Primates; family Lorisidae; genus Loris; species Loris lydekkerianus. The sequence goes on along the minus strand of CAUYPK010087222.1, from coordinate 47,082 downwards.
TAGTTCATTGTCATTGTACAGAAATGCAAATAATTTTTGTTTGTTGATTTTATATGCTACAATATTGACTTTGTTTATTTTTAACAGTTTTTTGGTGGACTCTGTAAGGTTTTTTATATTTAAGATCATGTCTGCAAACAAAGAGAATTTTACCTCCTTTGTCTAATTTGCATATCCTTATTTCTTGTTCTGGCTAGAATTTTAAGTTTCATCTAGATTGAACACAAATGGTGAGAGTGAGCAGCCTTGCATTATTCCTGATCTTGGAGGAAAAGCTTTCAGTTTTTTATCATTTATCATGTTAACTGTGGGCTTCTTAAATTTAGCCTTTAGTATGTTGAGGAGATTGAATTAGTAATCAAAAACTTGCCAACAATCTTAGAATCAGGTGGCTTCATTGATGAATTCTACCAAACATTGCAGAAAGAATTAATGCCAATCCTTTTTAAACTCTTCCAAAAACTTGGAGAAGAGGACATTTTCAAACTCATCTTATGAATCCAGCATTACCCTGATGCCAAAACCAGACAAAGACACCATAAAATTAAACTACAGGCCAATATCTTTTGTGAATGTAGATGCAAAAATCTTCAAAAAAATAATAGCAAGTTATATTCAACAGCATATTAAAAATCCCTTTAATACCTCTTGACCAAGTGGGACTTATCTTTGGGATACAAGAATGGTTCCATATTGACAAAACAATAATGTGATATGCTACATTAATAAAAAGAAAGAAAAAATTGCATTATTATCTCAATAGACTCAGAAAAAGAATTTGACAAAATTTAACATCCTTTCCTAATAAAAACTCTTAGGATTCTTTTATACTTTGAGAATTCTCCTTTATTAAGTTATTTCAACTTATTACTATCTAATAATATTTTAGTGGAAGAGTATTAAATAGTGAGTGACTTGTCCACCATGTATAAAGTTTTAAAATTTAAATAAAAAATATTCTCATATGAGAAATACAGGAAATGATACCACTTATCAATTGCATAATTATTTTTTTTTAAATAAGTGAGGTATAGAACATATTAAAAACAAATGTATTCACTACTCAACAATTATTTATTCAGAACTTTCTGAAAATCTCTTAACTTTGAAACTGCTTTGTAATAATATGTATAAAGTAAAAATCTAACTCATATAAAATTGAATAATATAGTTTGATAAAAGTGATAACTTTTGAAATACTGTTTGGTGCATGAATCACCTGTCATTTTAAATTTTCCACACTGACTGACATTCAAACTAATAGAACTTAGGCATGAGAAATAGAAATTCTCTCATGAGTAGTTTTAAAAATATGTTTTGATTTATAAATACATAGTTATATTGTGAGATGAAACCAAACTAATTTAAAATTAAAAATTGAGATTGCTATACACTTTAAATGGTGTTTTGAACATGAAGAAAATATACTATGTGGTCAAATTTGCAAAGATTTAAATTTGACAGTTTCTAAGATATACTATTTCAGTTGGTATTCAAGAGTTATGTGATGCGTTTTTCCTACTTCAGACAGTGAGTCTATCATCATTAAAATGTGTAATAATTGTGACAAGCTATAATAATAAAAACAATGAATTTGCAGTGTTTTAAAGTAAATTATTTTCTCTTTTGAGTATCTGTTAGTTATTAGGGTTACGGATGCTAACAAGCTTATTCTCTGAATTTCAATTTACGTATCCTAAAAATATTTTGCATGACTTTTGTGGGGATTAATGAGATAATGTATTAGAGTAATCTAGCATAAAGCCTAGCATATAAAAATAGAACTATAAATGTTAATTCTTTTTTCTATACTAGATAAAATTTGTAAAAATAAGTGTTTTTTGATCCATATTTTTTCTAGAGTTAAGCTATTCATTAACCTAGCCTGCTCCTCATATTTAATCCACTGAGCTTACTATGAATACTTATAAAGAAAAACAAAAATTTCAACTTCATCAGTAATTTTTTAACAATGGAGGAAATGTTCATAATTGGCTATAAATATGTTATTTTGATTTATCAAGAAAATGTCATACTACCAACTTTCATTTTATGTGCTATGATGATAGGCATTTATGGTAGATATGATAAATTTGTTACTGCTGCTTCCTTTAGTTGGCAATTAACAACATAGGGAGCAAAATAAGATATTTCTGTGAAATTAAAGAGATAGTTTACTACTCATCCATAAAAAATGATGAATTAATGCCTTCTGCAGCAATTTGGAAGTAACTGGAGATCATTATCCTAAGCAAAGTATCTCAAAAATGGAGAAACAAACACCACATATATTCTCTAATAAATAGGAACTAACTGAGGAGCACACAAGTACACAGAGGGACGTAAAAGTCATAGGAATCAATCGGGGGGAGGAGAAAAGAAGGGAAGGACAAAAATCAGCCTAACAGGCACGATGAACACTATTTGGGTGATGGGCACCTTTATAGGCCTGACTCAAGCCATGTATCAAAAACATCTGTACCCCTTAATATTTTGAAATAATAAAAAAGAGGTAGTTTAAAAACTAACATGGGAAATTATGATAGATATAGGGGTCAACATGCAATATTCAGAGCAAAGACAGTAATTGACAAATAGTTTTATTTGCTAATGACATTGCTTTCTGTTCTCAATTTATGGTGAGGCCATGCCATAAATTCTTACTTTTTTTTTTTGACTTGTTACGTTAGTACATAGCCCAGATAAGTCACTCTTTTCAACATTTACTTATAGATTCACTTGCTGTCCTGTAGAAATTTTAAAGATTTTACCGTTTCATCTTTATTTTTTTTTAAATTTAAGGTCTGCTTGATTTTTTGTTTTTCATCATTTTGGGGGAGATTCTTAGCAATTATCTTTTGAAATATATCTTTCATCTTTATCTCCTGCCCTTCTGGACCTCTAATTCAATGTAAGTTAGACCTTCTCATCATATCATCTAAATCTTTGACTCTTTCTCTTATATTTTCTATAGAATGTTTATCTTTTTTGTCTAAATAATTTCTTTTGGCCTATCCCTTATCTATTGAGGTCTTATTTTAAATCATGATAGATTTTAGTTCTATATTTCCAGTTGATTATTTCACAAAACTGCAATATTAGTTTTTATAGTTTTTAGTTTTAGTTCCTTGCTAGAATTTATAAATTTGACTTTTTTTCCATAACCATAGTAAGTGCAGGCTTTTTTTTTCTACTGTTCTGGCTCTGACAATTCTACTTGGACAACTAGTGGGTCTGTTTCTGTTGTATGTTATTTATGGTGGCTCTTATTCACATTATCATGTCACCACCTCTTTTTTGACTATGTGCTGAATATTGTGTTTGTACAATTATTCATAGAAATAATTTAAGGTTTATGGTGTCATAATTTTCCTGAGATAACTCTTTCTCCCTGCTACTGCCAAGCATCCAGGGAACGAGAAATTCTGGATCACTTTCATCTGATTTCAATCTGTGAGATTTTCTGAGCCATTCAGAGAACTCAGTCCATGACTAAAAATCAATGTAAAGGCTGTTTTACTTATATCTCATCCTTACAATTAGAGTATAGCCTTTTGATATCTCCTATCACAACCACAAGCCCTTCAAATTTTGCTTTTAAAACCTAACAGGCTATCAGAAGTACTATTTAGTTTCTCAGCTAGATTAGATCAGCCCAGAACAAATGGCACCAAATGCTGCACTCACCTGTTTGATTTTTCCATAATTCCTCACTCTCATGAGCTTTTTTCTGTTTTTAGAAACATGTTATTTATAATTCATCCATATTTTTTAAGTTCATATAAAGGATTTTATTTTATTATTATTATTATTATTTTGAGACAGAGCCTCAAGCTGTCGCCCTGGGTAGAGTGCCATGGCATCACAGCTCACAGCAACCTCCCACTCCTGGGCTCAAGCGATTCTCCTGCCTCTGCCTCCCAAGTAGCTGGGACTACAGGTGCCTGTCACAATGCCCGGCTATTTTTTGTTGTAGCCATCATTGTTGCTAGGCCAGCCCAGGCTGGATTTGAATCTGCCAGCTCAAGTGTATGTGGCTGGCGCTTTAGCCGCTTGAGCCACAGGCGCTGAGCCAATATATAAAGTATTTTAGAATTATCAGTGGGAGGATTAGTTTGAATTTCCTGTTCTACCATAACCATGTATATATAATCCTTCTGCAATGCCTATTATATTGAAAAATATATTTCTAGGTATTTCTTTACAGGAAAATATTGACATAGAATTAAAATTTATTCTATATTGAAAATTAAAAATATATACTGATGGCATTTTTGTTAATTCCAAATGGAATCTATTCTTACTGTGTCAGAGTGAATTACTATGTGTAAATTCAGAGCTTTACATGTATTCATAGTTTTGATAAATAATTAGCTGTTAAAGCAGAGGACTAGTGAGTGTATAAATGACCATGCTGTTCCATTAGAAATAAACTTTGTAACATGCACTTAAAACTGAAGATTTGAAAACTCCTTTGGTCTGAAACCTTTCAGAGGTGAAATAGTGTTAAGTGTCAGAAAATAGCATTACAGTAATTAGATTACATCTAATAAGAAGATTTTAAATGTTAGTTCCTATCTATGGCGTTAAATTTGACTTTTCATCATCCATCTGACAGCAATCATCCTTGTGCCCTGTAACTAAAATGTCAGTCATTCATGATAAACTCCCATAAAAAGGTGTATTTAGTTATGTATTTCAGTATGATCTTATTTTTATGATACTTTATAATTTTTTATAGGTACAGAAACAATGGGTAAGAGGGAAGGAAAGTTTTTTTAGTCAGTACTTGGGAGAACCTATTTGGTAGCTTTTAGAGGGAGAATATCTTTAAATATAACTTCAGTTAATGCTGAGCACTGCATTCCTTTCTCCTTCTCCTGAGTCCCCAGGGTTAACACATACTTAGGTTTTAACAGGGTTTTATACCGTTACAACACCTGTGTTCACTAGAAGTGAGTCTATTGATGATCATACAGTGTAAGTCAAGTTAGTGGGAGAGATATGGGGCTGGAGGGGGTTTCAGGGCCTCTCACTTGTCTTTGTCATGGTACTTCTGTACACTGTTTACTTGGGGTGGAGACCAAGGAGAGGAGAGAACCAACTGATGCATCCAGAGAAAAGATTCCAGTGATATGATTTTGATAAAAGCTTATTTAGTAGATGCGTAAGCATTAAGGAAAGTTACCATTTTAAATATTCCAAAACCCAGTTACCCTTTCATATCAAAATATTCACTTTTTTGTTTTTTGCCTTTTTGTTCAGAAAAAATACTGAGTTAAAAACATTTTAATGGTATATTACTGGTAATGTGGCTTCTAGACTTTTGTGGAGGGCTTCCAGAATCAGTTACCATAACAGAGCCAAGTCTCTGTAGGGAAGAAGGAGAAGATCCTGGTTTAAGAACATATTCTTCTCAGTAAAGTATTCAATAATGGAAGAAAAAGTATCCAATGTACTCAGCCCTACTATGAAACTAATGTATGGCTTTCATATGAAAGCTATAACCCAGTTATAACCTAAGAATATGGGGATGGGGGAGAGGGTGGGGAGGGGGTGGGGGGGAGGATGGGCAGAGGGAGGGTGATTGGTGGGATTATACCTGTGGTGCATCTTACAAGGGTACATGGGAAATTTAGTAAATGTAGAATATAAATGTCTTAACACAGTAACTAAGAAAATGCCAGGAAGGCTATGTTAACCAGTGCGATGAAAATATGTCAAATGGTCTATAAAACCAGTGTATAGTGCCCCATGATTGCATTAATGTACACAGCTATGATTTAATTAAAAAAAGAAAAAAAGAGGCTTTGGAGGAATTAGAAGAAAATATGTAGCAAATCTGAAGGAAAAATGTTTAAAGACAACTATGGATAGAACAAGAATTAGCAAAAGCACATGCAAGAGCACCAAGAGTAGAAGAATTGGAGCAGTCATATTTGGGAATAGAGAATAACAAAAAAGTAGGGAGTATGCTGCTAGACCCTCTAGTGACATCATATCTGTGGATTACATCTACTTTTTCAGGATTACAAAAGGGAAACAAAAAGGACTGCATAAACTCTGAATAGAGAGAATTCAGTGATGGACGTGGGTAACTAGATGTTTATAGAAAATGTGGCTTTGTCCCTGTTTAAGGACAGATCCAGTCAGATTTACAGATGTGTTTCCTTTCCTTTTTTAAAATTCTTTATTTCTATATTCCTTAGCTTCTATCTTAAGTGTTTTGGAGGGCAGGATTGTAGAAAAAGCTTGAGACCGGATGTTAGAAGGCCAGAGATACCGTCTTCTTTCACTAAGTGACAAGTCAACCTCTGGTTGGTATGTTTGTGAAGTAGACATAATAATACTGTACCATTATTTTATAGGGTTATTTCAGGATAAGCTGAAATAGTTTTGAAAATGCTTTGAAAAATATACAAAAGGTAAGGCTTTATTTCATTAAATACTTATAAGAAGCAGTATGTTATAGAATCACAATAGACCTAGGTTAACTTCCTGTATCCTCTTTTCCCATTTGGTCAACTTACTTAATTTCTCTGATTAGAAATATTCTAATTTATAAAATAAAGATATAATGACTCTATCTTAAAGAGCCTTGAATATTCACTGATGCTACATGTGAAGAGTTTAGTGGAGTATCTGGCACACAGTAGGTGTTTGTTGAGTGCTTGCCCCTTCCTTATCTACAGTGATATTAGAAATCTCCTCCATGACTATTGGTTAATTTACATGGTTCCATTTCTTTACTTATTATTTATATCTACCTCATTTGTACTATGATATACTTCATTTTTATGTTCTTTGTAGCTTACATCCATGTACTAGGGTTACCTGTACACTCTATGCCAGTAATTGGCAAGCTGCTGAAAGATGGAAGCACATCTTGACCACTTTATGTTCTCTACCATGTATAAATCATAGGCACTTTGTCAACAGTAATAAACCTTTACCATATTAGATAGGTCCCCAATTAGATTCTGAATGAAGCTTTTGTACTTGGTAATGTCTTTAGTTTGACTCTAAGGAATATTTAACATCTATACTGTGTAAGCCAAGACAGTTACTGAGAAATGCAAGCATTTATTTCTGTGTCTACTTTTTGATTTTTGTCCTCCTGCAGGTCCATTTCAGTATGTGTTTGATGGGATTTGGGTAGATGTTGAGTATCTTTGCAAGGTTGATGCTTTGAATCTCTTATCTCTAGATCTTCCTTTGAAGAGTTCATTTGATTAGGCAAGGCCTTCATGAAATAATTCCTCTTTTGATCAACTTAATATTAGTTAGGGACCTTAATAATACCTACAAAATCCCTTCACCTTTACCATAAAACATAATTATGGGAATTATACACATATCCTATTGCTTTTTTCATATTGTTTTGGTTAGATTCAAGTTATAGTTCCTGCCCACACTCAAGGGTAGGGGATTATAGAAAGATGTGAATACTAAGAGGCAGGAATCATGGGAGTAGCTTAGAATTCTACCTTACTAGAGTACTGATATAATTTTTTGTATACAATTGTAAATAGTTTATCAAATAGGAACTTCTGTGACTTCATAAGTTCTGTTGTGAGTCATTGAAATTTTGCATTAGAACAACTTAATCTGAGTCTTTTAGATTATCTATTAGGTAGTACCTCAACCCAGAAGAAAAAAAATATCAATTTAGGTGGGGGGTCATGGTGTATGACACACCTTTGGGGAGTGGGACACAATTATAAGGGAGACTTTACCTAACAAATGCAATTAGGGTAACGTGGTTCTTTGTACCCTCAATGAATCCCCAAAATTAAAAAAAATCATCAATTTAAAGAAAAATACAGATGAATACAAACTTTTGAAATAAAAGAAATGGTAGTGTTTTCCTGGCTTTTTAAGAGGTTCATGCCTTTTTTGTTTTCTTAATAGACAGCAGAAGATAAGAATTTTTGAAAAATTCCTAGGTTTGTATCTCTTGAAACTTAAATCTCATGATCAGATTAATGGATAGTAATTTTGGCTGACTCAATCAGCAAAGTAAAAAAAGGGGATCTAAATTTGCATATAGTGTGGTTAACTTTATTTTCATTTTATTTATGATTATCATCCAAAGGTATTGAGATACTTAAAAAATGTTTTACCATATGTTTAAGAAAATAGTTTCATATTTCATTTTAAAAAGAATATGTAAAAATTGAATTTCAAAGGAAAACGTGCCCACACAAGTACTTGCATAGGAATGTGGGAACATTATTCATGATAGACAAAAAGTGAAAAAACCTAAATGCCCATTAACTGTTGAACAGTTAAAATTTAGCATATGGAACATTATTTGATAATTAAAAGGAATCAATACTGACATATGCCACAATATAAATAAAACTTAAAATGTTATGTTAACTGAAAGAAGCCAGTCACAAAAATACAACATCTTATATAATTCCATTTACATGAAATGTCCAGATAAGGTAAATCCATAGAGATAGAAAGTAGATTAGTGGTTGCCTAAGATAGAGAGGGAGGAGGGTTGATGGGGGGAGGAAAGAGACTGCAAATGGTGATAGAGTACTTTTGGGGTGACAAAAATATTCTACAATCAATTAATGTGATAGTTGTATAACTCTATGAACATACTGACCATTGGGTAATCCACTTTAAGTGGGTGGATTGTATGGTATGTGAATTATATCTCAATGAAACTGCTAAGAAACACAGAACAGCATTTTGATGCAACTGACCAAATTATTTACTGTTTTACTTATCTTTCCTGAGCCTTTTTGTTGTGAGGCATGTTTTATCTGCTAATGTATGAATATCCAAAATTGAAAAATGTACTTATCTGTTGATTTATTTTCAGTAATAACCTGTAGAACTATATAAAAACATTATTATTGTCCAGGACTTTTACTGTATTTGGTCAAAAGCAACATATAATCCTTTTGGATGAAAAGTAAAGGACAAAAGTACGTCGTGAATTCATGAAATCTTTAGTCCCTTGTTCTACTGAATTAAATTTAGATAAAAGCTCTGATTATATGAAAAAGATTTTAGGAACACCTGAGATCACCTACTATAAATTTAAAATTGTCACCTTAACAATTTTTAATTTATGTCATATAATTTTCTTTTCCCACTGCTGCTCATTAGAGTCTTTCAATTTAATTTGTGTCTCTTCTGGTATAATGTTAACTATAAAAAGGCAATATAAAAATAATGTTCAATGACAATGTAGATGAAACAAAGGGTACAAGTCCTTTTGACTAGATTCAGTTTAGAAATCTTTAAGGCAGTCTGATACTTAGCTGCTGTTTAAAAATACTTTATGGAATTTCACTGTATGAGGTTTTCTTAGAATGCCTCTGAGAATGTACTGCTTTGCCTTTAACATTGTTTATGGATTTCTGAGGAATTTATTAATACTTTAGGCTTTCTATTTGCTTGTTTCACATTCCCATTTTGCAGATTGAATTACTCAAGCTGCGTAGTTAACATGATTTATAAAAAATTTAGTAGGCAATAAAAGTATTGAAACCTAAGCTTTCAGAAACAAATTATGGTTTTTGACTAAAAGAATATTTAGTACCTTTGGCTACCTTACTTCGGCCAATGGAATTTTAGTTAAACTTGTAAATGTTCAGAAGCTAAACATGGGACCTCATATTTGGTACTTCTTAAAAGTAAAAATGATAGTCTTAAAAATATGCTTTATGGAGATACTCTACTTATTAAGAATTATTTAAAAGTGAATGATACTGCAACACTATGGCGTCTTTAGTTTCTTGTTAGCGATATGACCTGATATGAGTGTCTTAATATTCTTGATATTGTAGCCAATTATTAAAGAGCGATAAGGGATCATTGAGGCCTTTTTAAAATCTCTTGGTAGATTATGTCTAAATTTTCTTTCAGCTTATTTTTTTCTACAGTAAAAAACATAGCTTGAGCATTTTTAAAAAATTGTATCCAAAGCAACCAAAACTCTTTATTCATTGTTTTGTGAAGACAAATACAAAATGGTTTGTAATTTCCTCAAAATTGTAATTTATTATAATTACTTTCTATTTAAAAGAGTTTTATCTAAGGAGATGCAGGGTTTGTGTTTTTTGTTGTTGTTGTCGTTGTTGTTAACATTATCTGTCAGTAATTCTGTAATTAGAAATTATTCTCTTCTATCATAACAGGTAGCCTGTATTACAAAAATAATACAATAATAGTAACAGTAATAAAAACCAACTACGTTTTACTTGTTTCTAATTCTCTCGTTGTTTGCCTACCTTTTCCCTTCAGGCATCTTGACACATGGTTAATCTGATTGCTATATGATTTGCTTGTCATGTGAATGTCCCTATATTTAAAATTGAAACCACTACATTGCAGCCTTGCCCACAGCAGGATCTTGCAAGGTAATGTGTAGATAGTACCTACAAATTTACCCCGGAGTCCTAAATACATTTCCTACTCCTTTCAGAATTTTTTTGTGTTCTTTTGTCTTTTACCCCGGGACTAAGCCAGTGAATATATCAGTAACAGTGACCTATTAGTCTTTAAGCTGACAAACCATTGCTATCTCTGTGTGTCCTAAATACAGCTTCTTGGAAGTGTCTTTGGTGTTTTGAAGTGAATATTAATGATAGGGTAACTAGCGGGTGAGGATGATTGTTAGGTTGTCGACATGTTTGTTTAACTTTAATTAAGAGAGAGAGATGTGATCCTAGCACTTGGGGTAGTGTGTGTTGTCCCACCTGCTCAGCTGTGTGTCTGGGTGGAGTCCCTATTAGCAATGTGGTAATTTGTTCTTATAAATTAGATGAGGGATTACAGTACTAGGCTTCTGTTCACAGTACCTCACTTTCCTTCTAGATAATTTTAAAGCAATCTCTTTATAACAACCAGTTTATTTATATCCCGTTTCCTTTCTAAAGGGACTAAAACAATTTTTAAAATGCTAAAACTGAGTTCTTCAGAGAAAAACAGCTACTCGGCAAAACAATTTAAGAGAAATAAGAATCCCAAACAAACACACAAAAAAACAAAACCTGAAGAATGAGAAGTTTCTTCTTAACTTATTTTGTTTACACTCACTTATCTTTTAAATTTTCATTTTCTCTATAGAATTATTTTAAGTGACTGTTATCCACAAAGTTTTTTCATTCCAAGTTCACATTTTACCTTTGTAAAGGCCTGATGTTAAGTTGCGAGTATGATATTGTAAACATTACACCCTTTAGAATGAAATATATAAAACTCCCCTTTAGCATGATTGAAGCTAGACTTATTCCTTATTAATAAAAAGAAGAAAAAAGTGAAGGAAAATGTAAATTCTAAAACAGTGAAGGAAAATGTAAATTCTAAAACAATTTGGTTAATTAGGGTGGGAGGGTGAGAGCATGCAAAGGGAAGCTGGACACTCTTTGAACATATGATTATATTTTCTGTATTCTGAGGTATTACAAAATTGGAATAATTATAAAACTTTTTTTATCTGTACATTATTTTTATTTTAGTTTGTTTCCAGAGATGATAAAATATAATCTTGTCAAATTATTACAATACCACAATATGAATTTGTTTATTTCATTTTAATTAAATCATAGCTGTGTACATAAATGCAATCATGGAATACAATGTGCTGGTTTTATATACAATTTGAAATATTGCATCTTACAAGGGTACAAGTGAAACTTACTAAATGTAGAATATAAATGTGTTAACAGAATAACTAAGAAAATGCCATGAAGGCTATGTTAACCAGTTTGATACAATATGAATTTTTTAACAGCTGCTTGTTTGGTAAGAGATCTTGATATTTATATAGAATTGTGGAGGCTGTATGTTTTATACTTGCATACATTTTTGTTAATAGATACTTACAATATTACTTACAACATTTATGTTCTACCTGCCAAGAAATTTTCTGTGGCAAAGGAACATGATCTTGAGATACATTTCTCAGATTCGTTTCAGATTCGTAGTAGTGAAATGTTAGGCTTTATTGAGGAAATGAATGTGGTCAACTGGACATAGAAAAACTAGAAACATGAAGTTCTGGGATTTTAATTCTGACTCTTCGTTTTTGATCTTGCAAATATTGTTTACTTAACTAAATTAGTGAACAAATAAATGATCGTTTTGGTTATCTCTATGATCATGTCACACGAGTTAATAAGGAGCAATGAACAGAATAGTTGAACCTTTTGTGCAGTGCTATCATTGAACTCATAGCTAAAAGTCACTTGGGACAGCAAATAATCATAATGGCATTTGTGTTTAAACCTTGGTAAATAGTAGAATGTTGACACAAAGTAAAATTGGATATTTGATATCTAATGAATCAACCAATAGGAAAGGATTTTCGACTTTGTAACCAGAGATAATGACCCATGAAGGAACTACTATGGATTCTATTACAGTGGCTTTTTGTAAATAAACTTTCTTTAGTATATTTACAGGCTATCGTATCCATTGCTAGACCAAATTAGATCACTTAGATGTGCAGTTCATATTTTAAAACAGACTTTTTCTATAATATTGCTCTTTTTTAAAAGTCTTCTGAATTTAGAAAGAATTTAGAAAGAATGAAACATATTTATAGGAAATACTGACTTATTACGTAGGTTTAGTGGGAATTTTTTTCTCACTTGGTCTTTCTGATTTTTTTAGGGTGTTGAGTAGACATAATGTTAGAAGTTTAGGTAGTACCATAGTTGCTGTTATGGGCAAAATTAACTGCTTTAGCTTACCTGCATTTTTACATTTTATTTATATATACACATGGTTTTCTTAGTGAAGATGTTTTTCACATGAGTTTTTGAAACCAGAGAAACAATCTAAGAAGGAAAGGCAAAGACAAGAAATTCTATTTAACATTTTTATGTTTATTTCACTTTAATGAATTATACTACAATTAAAATTGGAAATGCATTCCTAGAAAAATTTTGTATGACATTTAATATGCAAATTACACCAGAGATCAAGAATGTATTTCTATAATCAGAATAGCAGGCATATAACTGAACCATCTCATGAAAGACAGGTTCAACCCAAAAATAGTAGCATCTTTTGATAAATATACTGAGGTAAGTCCTTTGAATGAGTACATTTTCCCCTTGGAATTGACAAGAAATGAAATAATCATACACTTAACTTTCCAAAAGAGCTTATTTTGTTTTATTAAGTTTCTTTGAGTTTTCAGGACCCTGTATCTGAGAAGCTCTGAAGTGTCCTGATGACAAAGATAGAAGGCAAATGTTTTAGCCTTGTTGCTGGTATGGAAAATCATGTGTTAAATGGAGCCAGCTATGGTGTTCTGGATCACTAACTGAATATGATACTTACGCTCTAATCTTGGTGGAATTATTTTGTTAATATGGGTAAATACTGTATTAAATGGACATTATTTTTACAAAATGAGGAGGGAACTATGAAAAGATAAGAGGTGAAATCCTATGGAAAGAACATATTTGAATATTGGTTTCACCATTCATGATTGAGCTCTGAGATTTCAACTAAGGGCTGAATATATAGTGGTGGATACTTTGGACTACTTAATTTTCAAAAAAGGGGGCCAAATCTTAATATATTTGACAGATGAAAGAAATACCTTTTTAGTATAACAAGGATTTTGCACAAGCAAACTTTCACATATAGCACTAAGCCTTAGAAATTGGCTCGTGTAGTTCAAATGGTAATACTTGAGGCAGGTAGAGAATACTAAAAAGAGCCCAGAGGCCAACTTTTCAGTGCAGTTTGTGTGTTGCTGTGTTGTGAGCATGCAATTGTGTGTGCTCTCTATTTTAAAATTCAAGTCTTTTTGTGGAAAACTCTTAATATAGTTTTTAAGTAGCTGTCTTTAATAGGAAACTATTTTATGGAAATGAAGCTATTTGTGATTTTTTTTTTGTTTTGCCATACTTACAAATGAACTTGCATGTTCTCAGATATTTAAATTTTTAATGTTAAAAATCCCAGTAATAACATAAGGATAGGCATCATCTATTTGTGATATGGTCCAATCTGAATTGAGGCAAAAAAGCTGTATTAGTTAAACAGTACTAGCTAACAATGAATATTTTTGGTAATATCAAAATTAACCTCCAGTTTTCTCATGACAGAATATTGTACCAAATAAAATTTTAGAAGCTTTGAAATGATCCTCTCTTTGTTAAAGTGCCAGTTCCTTTGGTATGTGTTTCCTTTTGTCACCTGGGGCAATTTTTCCAACACGTAACACATGTGATGTTTTTTTCTGCATTTGGAATAATCAGCTTTTCCTTGGGCTCATTAAGGGGGAGAAAAACTGCAGTCAAGGTATTAGCACAAAGCAAGGTATTAACACTGCCCAATCTCTACCAAATACCAAGTTCCTTTGTCTAGTACCTAATTAACATACTTTAATGAGTTCACCAAGTTTAATGAATACTTCATGTAAAACTCAGCACTTTCTAACTCCAAGATTAATCTGACACCTGATGTAACAAAGCTGGCTGATATTATGAATAATTCATGAGCTAGTATTTCTCAAATAACAAATAATAAAGAATACGAAACATTTAATATGGAAGGAGGTCTTAAAGATTTGCTATATACGCACTTGAACATACTATAATTCTTTCCAGCAATCTATTGAAATGTACGTTCAAGTTAATAATAGCTTGAAAGAAACAATGTAATTTATGTAAATATATTTCTCTTCACACTAATGATTTTTAAGATGTGATGAACCATTTAATAGTAAAACTCCCTGCTTATAAGTTATGTCCTATAAATAGACTTGGTTACTTTGACTCTATTGGGTTGATCTACAAAGTCTGTTTTAGTTTTAAGATGTGAATAACAAATAATTCTTATGTTAAAAATAGACTTTTTGAACTGTTGAAGTTGGAAAGAGTATTCATAATGCTATTGCTAATTGTAATTGATATTGTATTGATAAATGCAGACATACAGTTTTGTGTCCACATCGATGTGAAGCATTTCATTTACTGTTATACTGGGAGGTATAATCACTCTGAGAATTTTAAGCATGCTGTCTTAAGGTAACACACACAGTGTTAGGATCAGTTTTCCTCCCATTTTCTTCACCCTACTGAAAAAAGTGGGAAGAGAAGAGATATGGGTAAATTGGCTAATTTTGTGATGTAATTTTAGCAAACATTAGACATAGCAAATATTATTAGTGTTTTCCAGGTTCTATTCTAGGAGCTGGTAAAATAGAGAGGAAAACCAACATCTCTGTCCTTGAGGAGCTTAAACTCTTAACAGGGAAGACAAATTAAATAATAATTGTAATAAAGTATGACAACTATGAAGGTGGTTACGAGACACAAACACTTAATCATTTATGATTCAGCAACAGGAAGTAAGCTTTGATTTAACATTTTACAGGTAGAGTAGGAAAACCTGACATTTCCATGTGTCAGCTAAAAGTCCAGTGTAAGCCAGAGCCATTAGCTAATGTTGAGGATTTTTAAACATTGATCAAAATATACCTATCACAATGAGTTGCATAAGTTACTTTGAGAAAATATATTTATATTTTGAATATATGTGTGCATATGTGTGTATATGTATGTATACACACACACAAGTAATACTGCCATCATTCAAACTATTTTTGCTCTTCTTTTGGAGTTGTCTTCAGGTCCTGTGACATACTGTTTTGACTGTGGTAGCAGATTTTCATGCTTTGAGACTGGATTTAGTTTTTCAAAGAACCAGAAATCATCCAGAACAAAATATGTAAAATAGGTAGCTAAATGGAGTAAAATCATTCTTGTTGTTTCAAAATATTAATATAATAACAGGTACAACAATTAAATAAGAGCGTAGCTATGAGATAATGAGTCTAATTTTTTTCTTAATTGACTCTGAAGATAATTTTTTAAAAAAAGTATTATTATATATTGCCCTGTAGCAGCAGTGCTGGTATGTGCTGCTTTAGTAACAGGAATTTTACGGTTATACTATATATGGGTTAGATTTCTAATAAATAACTCTGACAATAAAACTTTTAAATACTCTGCTGGTTAAAGTGTAGAGTGGCAGATTTTCATGAGTGTTATTGTGGTCTGCCTGTATACTTGGAGTTTTTCATTAAGAGAAGTGAGGCCAAGGGAGAAAGGAGGAGGGAAGAAACTTGAAGATGCCCCTGGGAATGGGTGAAGACTTCATGAAAATTTTGGCTGGGAAGAAAGAATTTAGAGAGGATGCAATAGCTGTTTGAAATTATCTGAAGGGCTTTCATATAGAAGAATTAGGTTTACTTTGTGTATCGCAGGAGAGCAAAACTTGAGCCAGGGAGTGGATGATATGGAAAAATAGCTTTTCTCAAAATGGAGCAAACAGCCCCAGAAGCAGTGAGTTCTTTATCACTAGATGTATTCAACTAGGGAACACCTGATCACTTATTAATTATGCTGAGGAGGGAACTCAAATATTAAATGATAAAGTTTTATCAACCCTATGATTCTATGACATCTGAAAATTTTTTTTCCAGAATTGATTTTACTGGTGCAGGAAATACATAACTTTCCTTACATACACTTCAATTCTTACATCTTGGAATATGCTCAGGTTATAATATAGTCGTTTGGAACATGTTACTTGATTTTATTTTTTTATTCCAAGGGAATATGGGTATGTACAATTTTTCCCTTTTTAGAGGAATTTTTTATAGAAGATTTCTAAATGGACTAATTTATCCCTATTCCTGGTTCTCTCCATTTAGTTTTTATAGAGAAAGCTAAGGGTACTTCTCCTTTCAGTTTATTTTACTTTGGAGATCCTACAACATATCTTGATTCATTAGTAAATGTGCATTGTGTCATGCTAGCAAGTTCTAGCTTTGTGTGCTTTGTGGTAAGAATTTTGTGTGGAGGGTCTTTTCCCCCTTTTAAATGAACTAGTGTATGTTTGCCTCATGTTGAAGCTTGCCTTCTGTCAGTATTTGTGATAAATTAACTTCTGAATATCATTTGAAATGCTAGACACAAGCTGTATCACTATAAAACAATTTCCAGTATTACAGATGAAGCAACTTGTTTTTAGCCCACTAGGTTGTCTTTTATTTTTGTAAAGAAACAAGCTAAATTCAATGTTTTGCTTACCAAAATGGGATTGTAGGATTGTGTAGTATTTGTGGCCTTTGTAGGTAAACATTTCTCATTCAGGAACACTGAAGGATGTATTCAAGTAAAAAGTCACATGGTCTGTTTCATTTATTTCAGTATATACACATGCACAGATACACATATATGCACACACATACATACACATGTATGACCTTCATATAACATATATAACACATGTATATATGCACACACATGCCTAACACATACATATATGCACACACATACACATGTATGACCTGTATATAATATATATAACACATGTATATATGCACATACATATATAACACATACATATATGCACACACATACAGACACATGTATGACCTATATATAACACATATTATACATGTATATACACATGCACAGATACACATATATGCACACATACATACACATGTATGACCTGTATATAACATATATAACACATGTATATATGCACACACATATATAACACATACATATATGCACACACATACAGACACATGTATGACCTGTATATAACATATATATAACACACATATACATAAAAAGTATAGATTAGTGTTTTCTTAGATTGCTCTTCTCAAGTCCAAGCAGATTGCTTTGATAATTAAGTGTGCCATGGTTACTTCTGGTACACTTAATTTGGCACACAAATATTGTTATATACAATGCTAATATGAGCAACACACTTGGATTCGGAAATCATTTTATAGTGAGAGGCAACATTTTGTAATATTAAATTGGTAATAATATCATGTGGTATATAAACAAGGGACACAGTCGTTATTTTAAAATATGTATCAGCCCTCACTATTCATTTACAGCAGGCAAACAAAAGTGTGTTACTCTTATTTTTTTTTTAAAGATGAGGCTTTTCGTTGACCTCACTCTATGAAGAAGTAGCAAGTTGAGTCATTATTTAGAATACCAATCCACGCTTCCAACTGTGTGACTCAGTGAAACTCAGTAGCCCTGGTTTGACATATTCTCCAAAGTCTGAGGAAAACCATGACCTCTTTTTAGGCTTGTAAGGCAAGGTGTGAAGTCAAATGGTCTGTGTTAAAATTGCAGTTACATTGCTGCTGCCCGTACGTGTCTTGCTGTCACTCTGATTCTCAGTTTTTGTATCAATAAATTTGTTACAATAATTGTGCCTACTTCTTGGGTTGTGATGAAGATTAAATGAATAAATAGAAAGTGCATATAATGGTAACTGGCATGCAGTGATAAATGATATCATTATTATTTCAGTTTCTAGGGTCTTTCATGATGTCTAGTTTTCTAAGGAGCCTTTTAAGTTGCTACTGTGCAGAGCGTACTTTCCCTCCTTCCCTCTCTTTTTCCCTCCCTTCCTTCTTTCTTCTCTTCTGTCCTTTCATCCTCCTTTTCTTTCTTTCGTTGCATTTATTGAGCATTTGCTCTAGACATTGGATATGAGAGGAGGAAATTTTCATTTTCCCTGTTCATTAAGTATAAAAATCTGCTGCTCCAGGAAGCAGCTTGCTTTGAGTTTTCAGCCATTCTAGCCAGAATTAATAAGGCAAGAGTATTAAAATTCTTGATCCCCCGCTCTTCTACATATCCAGTTTTAACTCCTTTTTGTCTCAGTTAGGTTTTGTTTGATGCCTACATAATTTACTCCCATAGTGATCTTGTTTTTAGATGCTAACATCACAAGATTAACTCTGCCTGCAGGTGTCTTTAAAGTTTGGTTCAACCCAATTTCTTTTCCTTAGTTTGCAAAATTGTTTATTTCTCTTGAACATGTGTGCCTGGATACCTTTGCTCGCACAGTTCTACTAGGATAGCATTTCTTGTAGGAAATTTTTTCTCCACGGAGAAATTAAATTCTCCAGGGTCCAGATCACACTTCATAGCTTTCTTATATCACTCTAAGTGGAAGGTGTCTCTTCCTCTTCTAAGAACCTGTTGAATTCATCTGAGTATTTACTGAGTGTCCTTTGAATACTGAAACCATTTTAATATTTCTTTGCATCTTTTTCTCCAGAATTTGATACCAAACAGGCAGAATGATAATAAAGTCTTTGCTAAATATTGGTAGTATGGTCCAAAATTTATATGTTGAAACTTAATTGCCAATGTGATAGCATTAAGAAGTGGGGCCTTTAAGAGGTAATTATGTCATGAAGGCAAAGCCTTCATGGGTGGGATTAAAGCTCTTATAAAAATGAGTTCCTTCCTTCCATCATCTAAGGGTGCAGCTTTTTTTCCTCCAGAGGATTCAGCAACAGGACACCATCTTGGAAACAGAGAGGCTGGGCCCTCACTAGATACCAAAACTGCCATAGCTTTAATCTTGGACTCTAGAACTGTGAGACATAAATTTCTATTGTTTATAAATCTCCCAGTATCAGATACTTTGCTATAGTAGCAATAATAGACTGAGGCAACCAGTTGATTTCGTTTGTTGACACAAGGAGCAGTCCTTGATATCACTTATTTTAGTGTTAAAGATAATGTAAATTCAAAAACTGTCTGAAAATAATTCAACTATGTTAAATCTTTTCATAGCATTTCAGACTTTAGGGAATTTATAGCTTTTAAATTATAGTCATAGTGTGCTAGGTACTAAAGGGGACAGATGGATAGCTAAAAATTATCTCTGATCTCAAGGTACTTTCAATTGAGAAAGGAAAAAACATAAATTGAGGCAGAAGAAAACAGATTCTTAAGGAGTGGGAAGGTAATGTGTTTTGTTGGTGTGGGGAAAGGACTAATTTTGATAGAATGCCTTATAAAGAAAGTGCTGTTTGAGCTGAACTTTGACTCCTGAACAGAATTTGGGAGAAAGAGATTGGGGATGAGGGCAAGCTGTATAATAGGAACGTAGGGTATATGGTAAAATGTACTGAGAATTGTGCCTGAACAAAGAAGTTTGGGATCAGTTCAGTAAAGAGCTGATGTCTTTTAAGAAATAAAATAGCATGGTCCAAACTGTTTAAGCATGACAGCCCCGGTAGCTTCTTTAGAAGTGAAATAAAATTTTAATGATTTGAAATAGAAACTTTAATTTTATAATAACCATTTTTTTTCTGCTTTGTGCATTTTTAGAAACCTAAGACATATCTGAGTGTCTTTAAATATTTGATGTTTAAAAACTCCCACAATTTTTATAAGCAATAGGTAACAAAATATCACTCCCCACTTTTTTTTTTTTTTTTTTCAAATTAAATACTGGGGTCTTTCTGATTCACTGACTTCTTTCCTTGCCTTTTTGAATTTCTGCATCTACTTCTACTTTGAGGTGTGGTAGAAACATGGAAACATTTTAATGTGGCATTACTTAGCATTTTCCATGTAAATTTTTGTCCTTTCAAGCTTATATATAAACCAGAAATTCATAATTCAGCAAGTCACCTTACAGACATTAACCTCATGATCCAACTAATTGATCTTATGTGGCAGCATTAAATTATAATGCTAAATTATATACAAGTAAATAGCTATTAAACTTCTTTAAAGAATTCTGGAAATATATTTTTGATATTTTCATTTAATTATGATTATTTTGGCTGTTTTTGAAATATGTACTCAGAGGTACAAGAGAGAAGAAAAACATTTTGGGATGGTGCAGTTCTGGAAATGAGGACAGTTATTTTAGGTCATCAAATAAAGGCCAAATCATTCTAGAGCTTTCGGAGTCTCAGGCCAATGCTCTGTCATGTGGGTATGTGAATGCAATGTTATTGGACTGGGAAACTGCCCTGGCCAGGGAAATAAGGAATTAATTATATACTTATTGATACACGAAACAGTCCAGCTAACACTCTTGATGAAGTTGTGGAATAGCCATGAATAAAGTTAGCTAAACATTCTTGGATGGGTGTTGAAACAGTCTGAGGTTGCATATGAAGTCTCCCTAGTGTGCTGTGTGACCCTGAGAGTTTAGTTTCCCTGTCTCTAAAATAAATCACATGATATATTTCCTTGATTCCAGTTGAGAGGTCAGTTTCATCAAGTGAAGGTTTACTGTGAAATATTTGATAGACATACGTGAGTGAAATGCATTCCTAATGTTGGTAGTATTTTAGTTTTAAATAAATTAGCCTTAGTTTTAAAACTTTTAATAAGTGACTGGAGGTGGGAAAGGGGAGGGGAAGAATAAACACTTTTTCAAAATTCTATAAAAGATATGATCTGGTAAGATTTTCCTAGTGGTGACGAATATGATCTACTTTGTGAGACAGATTAAACAAGCTACAATGCACCTTTCCTTCTCTATGTCATTAAAATGCCACGTATATAAAAAGGTTGCCTTTAAATACAAGAATCTCAGATAGAAAGCATTTAAGTAGTAATATATTTTTTTAAATGAGAAATAGAAGTTCATAGTTTAACAGATATGGTTGAAAAAATGAAATCTATATTTAAAAATAGATAAGTTTTAACATAATTATCACATTTATGATCATCTGAAATGGTAAAAAAAATGCTTAAGAATTAATTGGATTTATGTACATTTATCAGCCTTGAAGGAGGCAGTATGATGTATTAAAATGATGTGAGATGTGGCTTTACATGGGTCTGAATTTGAAATCCAAATCTATTACTCCTGGATGTATGAATTAGAAAAATATCTTAAGCTCTCTGAACCTTTTTATCTAATTTTATTCCATATCTATAAAATGGAATAAAATTTCCTACTTTAGAGCATGTGGAGACTGTTGATGGTGCGTTTAATTTTGCACTTGATAGGTACTAAATGACTAATGTATTGTAGCAGATATTTACTAGATGGTAGCTGTTATAATTATTTCTACTGTTGCTGCTGCTGCTATTACTGCCAAGGACTGTTCTAGCAGTTTAGCATAAACATCTTTCTGTACCAAAAGAAAAGAGTTTCCTTTTTTGTAAAAACACCATTCTAAAGAAAAGGGAGTATAAGGTTGATCACCTGAAATTGTGTCATAAAATGTTTTGATTTTTCTTTATATTGGGGGAAAGAGAAGAAATATATTCACAGCCTGTGTATATTAATATATACCCCAACCTGGAAAAAAATTCCTCTCAGTCTCTACCCTCTATAAATACACAAATATTTTTGTTTAGCAGCTACCTTGTTATGCCTTGAAGATGCAGCTGTAGTAACTCTTGCTAGTAAAGGGAATACATACTAGTCAGAAAAATAGGCACAAAGAACTAAGAGAACTAATTTTGTTAAATTCATTAAAACATTTTTTTTTTAATCCAAACCAAACACTTGTAAGCATGACATTTCTCAAAATGGACAAGCATTTTTTTCTCCCTCTAAGACACAGCAGCTTATGGGACTTTAATAAAAACTTCTTAACGCAGTAGACCTATCCAATTTCAATGATCTTAAGAAAACAAAATCCATTTTAAGATTAGAATTGTGAGGTTGCAATAAGGCCAGCTCACTGTAGCTGTAATTAATTTTGTGTGACAGTGGCCTGTGAGACCAGAGCTTATATTATGTGATGAAGGGGCAACTCCTACTTGGCCACTGACTTAATTGTGCCTTTGAGGCCTTCTTGAAACCTCATGAGTTTCCTCCCACTCTATTTTTGTATTTTATTCTCCAAAGATGCCCCACATGACCTTCATCATGGTGATTATCTTGCTGACGGAGGAGGGTGGACTTGAGTCCTACTTGCACAAGTGTCTGTCCAATTCAGAGGGCTCTAAGTATCAGGACAAAAACGGTACCCAAAGTTTTCTAGGATCTGTGTCTTTCCTTGGTAGCACTTTTCAAATAATTTTTCTAAAAATAAAACAATCAGCTTCATTCTTGCTTTTATTTTTTACTTTGGAAGATAATGTATACTTTTTTTGAACTAAGGATGTAGAAGCAAAGAAATTATATATACCATACTTATTAACTATGTGACTTTATGCAAGCTCTAACCTCTTTGGGTTTCCTTTGTTATCTATAAAATGAGAGAACTTGATCTTTTTTAAGCTCCTTTTTTAAACCTTAAAGAATTCTATACTGTTATAATTCCATGGGCTCTTAAGAATATTTTCTATTAAATGATGTCTACATTTTGTTTATTTTAAATATAAAATAGTTAATATATCACTCATATGTAAAATACATCTTTTTCATCCCTTCCAATGAAAAATCATGAAAAACTTTATAGCATATGCTTTTTTTACAATTATTTCAAAATAAAACATGTATCTTGGCTTTGTTCTTCTATGTCTATCTTTAATTCTTCTGCCAGGAGTATTTGAAGCCCTCAACAAAATAATGGTATATATTTTTAATTTTTTATTCAAAATTAGAATACTGCTTTTTAGTCAAGGAGGATGGGAAAACATTCTTTATGCTAAACTTCTAGACTAGAACTTGAGAATCAGACTATGAGTTGGTTTCAAGGGTTTCATGAATCACTCAAAATTGTAGGTATCACACATAGTGTATGTGCCTTGTATACTTATGTGGGCAGAAAGCTGACATCAGATTATAAAAGGAGCCCATAATCTGCCAAAAGTTAAGAACTACTTTCTGCATCAGGCAGATTGGCAAAAAAAGTGTTACTCAAGAGATCTTGGTAGCCTTTATTATAAAACAAGGGATAGGGAGCTAGTAATGACCAGCTTAATGTTTCTCATGAGAAGAATGTGGGCTCTGTTGTAGACCATGGATACAGATGCTGAAATGCCACTTAAAATAATTTGATCATTCATTGCCTTTTTTGCAAGTCTTTTGTTGGTGTTTATATGTCAGCGTTCTCTTTTCCTTGCCTTGTACTTCCATGTCTTATGGCAAATTTGGGTGATATGGTAATGTTTGATGATTATCTTTGCTATCTGAAAAACTCACTTTGTAGCCAAGACAGATTTTTCAAGCTATGTTATAAATTAAATGAAGTTGTTTATTCTAAAGGCTGAGGCATTTAAGTTTTAGGAAGAACTATGTGGACATAAATTGACTGTAATTTAAGTATTACAAAATAGAATGGGCTGTCTTTCTGCTTTGGAGAGTTTAATTTTTTATGTGCCTCTGTGTTGGTAATATGAATATCAGAAATTGACCTTGATTTAAAGTTTCCAAAGATTACTCATACCTTGAATTACTTCACTAAAAAATATTCAGATAGGTTTGGAAAATGCCGGGCTGTTCTATGCTAATATTTGTAGTTCTATGTAAATGCTGTGGTGTTTCTGTAAGGCAATCCTGGGTAAAATGCTGTACATATCACCTCTTAGCCTACTTAAGGCTCTGTAAAGATCTCCTGTACCAGTTTTAATTTTGGTTATGATCACACAAATTTAAAATTAGTATCAATATTAGGTGAGGCTAGTGCTCTGAAGAATACCAGGAAATTATTACAAACTGTTTTAACCAGGCATCTTATTCTTAAGCTACAGATTTTTCCACACCTTATTTCCTTGCTTTTATCTTTTCACTAGATAAGATAATATAGATAGATAGGTATCTATCTATATTAGATAGACACATATTTCCTCATAACCTGACTCCTTTAGGTATAAATAAATTCCTTTTATGACCTGTATCTGTCCTAATCTGGATGATTGGCTTAAATAATGAATCTGGGGGGTTGGGAAGTGACAAAGAGCAAAATGGGAATAGAGCATTGCATTTGGGCTCTGAAGCCCTCCTAAGAGATGGAGAAAGTGCTTTACTTACTTAAAATCTTGTTCATTTTTGCTATTTGTAGAAAGGAAGTATTGTACACCTGAAGCTGGATAGATATCTATTCTCTTCAGAAATGACTTAAAATCGATACAGAAAAAGTTATTTTTATTAATGCCAAAATGAGAGAGGGCATATGTAATTTAAACATTTGATGAGTTTAAAATACACAATAAATGCATTAATCTTAGGCATACAATAAGTGAATGTTCCCAGATACATATGCCTATGTAATCATCACTCTAATCAAGATATTCAGCTTTTCCAACACCCAGAAAGGCTCTCTCATTCCCATGCCTGGTCAATGAGCTTCCTCACCCAGAGGTAACCATTACTCCAATGTCCATCACCATAGATTAGTTTTATCTCTTCTTGAAGTTCATATGCATTGAAATCATACAATATGAACTTTTTTAAACAGTTAAAAAATATTTTAGTGTGAACTCTTAGCAGCTGACTTTTTGTTTATCATTATGTCTATGAGATTTATTTATATTTTTGTAGGTAGCAGTTCACTCTTTTTTTCATATATTATTCTGTTATATGAATGTACCACAATTTACTTATTCATTTTGCTATTGATTAACATTGTATTCTTTTCATTTTTTTGGCTATTATGAATGAAACTGACATGAACATTCCTATACATCTCTTCTTCATAAATATATGGAGACTTCCTCTTGGAAGTCTAAGAATGAAATTATTGGATTATGGAATATGGATACATATTCATATTAGGTTTAGTATCTATTGCTTAACAGTTTTCTTTTCTTTTTTTAAATTAAGTCATAGGTACATAGATCATGAATATGCCTAACAATTTTCTAAAATAGATTTTATCAATTTTCATTCTCACCTATATATAACTTATGAGAGGTCTAGTTGCTCCACATACTTGCTAACCCTTGGTATGGTCATTCTTTTTGTTTGTTTGTTTTTTGTTTGAGACAGAGTTTCATTTTAGCTCCCTTGGTAGAGTGCTATGGTGTCACAGCTCACAGCAATCTCCAACTCCTGGGCTTAGGTCATTCTCTTGCCTCAGCCTCCCAAGTAGATAGAGTAGCTGGGACTACAGGCACCCGCCACAACACCTGACTATTTTTTTTTTGTTGTAGTTTGGCTAGGGCCGGGTTTGAACCCACCACCCTCAGTATATAGGACCGGCACCCTACCCACTGAGCCACAGGTGCCACCCTGGTATTGTCATTCTTAAAGTTAATCATTCTGGTGAGTTTAGTGGTACATATATTTTATGCACAGGGAGGAAGACTCATGTAGTTTATTAGTTTAACAAATATTTATTTCAAGCTTTTTGAATTCATTATGCTCAAATGTTCTTAGTGCAGGCTTATAGTCCAAAGCAATAAATCATATTTTTCTTAATGGAGCACAAAATCTTGTATTAAGTGAATACTTACTAACACTTTTCAGGTACTCAGAAGTGTGCTTAGTGATGGGGAGGACATGTAAAGGAAAAGTAGAAGCCTAATACTTGCCCTCAGTCATGTTACAGACTGTTTAGGTAGATAAAAACAAAGTACATAAAATGAGCAATCCAAAAGGACATGATGGCTTATAGGTGCTGGCTCCTGTGTAACAGATGATAAGTAGTATAGGAAACGGGAATTAATACTGATGTTTTTCAGGTGATCATTAGAGACTCTCTTCTTCCTCAATGTCCCATATCAAATCAATCACTATGTGCTATCATATCTGCTTTCTAAATCTCAGGAGTCTGCTTTTCCTATTGCAACTGTAGGTCAGCATTTGTATGTGTGCACGCATGTGTGCACATGTGTATGTGTGTGTGCAGAATACTAAAATTGCCTTCTAAGGAGTTAACTCTTTCTACATTTTGAGTCCTTTTTTATTCATTCTGCTATCAGACTGTTCTTCCTAAAAATTGGGTCTCATCACTTGAAGATAATCTCTTACTTAAAATTTTCCAATTGTTTTCTATTGTTTTGGGGGCAAAATCAAAACTCTTCAGTATGTCAACTAAGACTTTATCATACTCTAGCCCAAGCCTATATTTCTAGCCTCATATCTCGCCACCTTTCATAGGTGAGCATACTGTTTTTCATATACCCTCAATGACTTGCATCCTACTGTGATGTTTCATACCATTGTATGTGATGGGTTCCCTTTGTGTTTCTCTTTCTTAAGGACTTGAATGAAGGTCCACTTCCACCACCTGTCTCATTTCAATTACCCTTCTCTCTCCTCTGATAGAACTCTTTTCTATTCTGCTCACAGAGTATTATAATTGTTGATTTGTGTATTCATTTTCTCTACAGAATACTGACTTTCTTAAGGGAAAGGCTGCTGTCATTAATACTTAATAGTCAGAAAATATGTAGAAGAGCTGGAATTTTAGCCACCTGTTGCTATATGTATGGGATTTTCATAGATGAACAGGAAGGGATGAAGATTTCTCAGAGGTGGAAAAGATAGCAAAATCATGGAGGTAGAATTAACACTGTGTGTACAGAGAGTAGGAGAGAGACGTGTATGTGTGGAAATAAATAGGAAAGGTGGCCTGTGCTGGAAGGACTGGATTAAAGTGGATAGTTTATATTAAAGAATAGAAGTGTAAAGGCTGATAAAGTGGAATGAGGTCCGATTATCGAAGGCTTTTTTGAGAGTCTAATAGAGAGGTTTAGGTCTGATATGGAGGACAAGAGGGAGACATTATCGGTTTTTGAAGAGGGAAGTAATTTGATAAAGATAAGTTTTAAGGAAATTTATTTATTTATTCTCCTCTCTATTAAGGTAAAATTGACAAAAATTATATATTTCTATGGCATAAAATATCATATTTTTATATATGTATACTTTGTGAAATGAGTAAGGAATATTAAGGGCAGTTTGCAGAATGGATTTGAGAGGAAAGACTACAGCTAGTAAGATCAGATACAAGGCTTTCCTGCTATCTGAGGTGAGATGCTGGAGAATTTAGGTGATGATAATGGCAGTGCAGATACAGGGAAAGAGATACATATAAGTTATATGTAATATATATATATATATATACATATATATATATATTTTTTATTTATTTATTTATTTATTTATTTATTTTTTTTCAGTTTTTTGGCTGGGGCTGGGTTTGAACCTGCCACCTCTGGTATATGGGGCCGGTGCCCTACTCCTTGAGCCACAGGTACCACCCATAAGTAATATTTTTAAAGACAAATTAATATGATTTAGCAATAAATGAGACATAACTTCATTTTTTTCAACTCTCCAGTTCATTAAGAAGTCAGGGTGCATTGGATTATTTGGTGTTACTTAAGGAATGTCAAATGGCAGCCTTCTCTCTTTTTTTTTTTTTTATTTTGTTTGAAGTCGATGTCACTTATTTCGGATTCTCATTACCACTTACCACCCCCTTTAATACATTTATAACTATCATAAGGAACATAATGGATTCTCCATCTTCCTCTCCTGCTAGTTGGCTGCCAACATTCATGCTCATGACTTATAGAATTCCTCATTTCACATCAGCCATTTACTGATAAAGACTTAATCATCATGTGGCATGAATCCATCTAGAAGCAGAGGGTCACAGAATTCTGAAACCAGACAGGAATATACCATTCATATTCATTTTGGAGATGACCCGAGGCCAGAAATACTATGTGACTTATCTAGTGTAACACAACCAGTTAGTTCTAAGTCTTCTGAGTTTTAGTTAAGGATGCTTTCCACTACTATGTATTTTTTAAGCCTAAATTTCTGTGGTGAAATCATAGTTAAACTCTCCTTAGATCAAAAACGTAGTAGCTTTGCTCCTGTATTCCTATCCTCACTTAGCAAGCTCCCTGGCTAGAGAAGGATTCCTGCCTTCAGGAGTTACTTTAGTCTCTTAAACACCCTCTGACCATGTATGACTCCTTCCTCAATCCGGAAGACATTTATAGCTATTTTATTATTAATATTTTCCTTTTTAACATAATAAGCTTTTTCATATTTTTTAATCACTGTAACTTTTTCTTCCACCTCAGTTTTTGTGTTTGTCTTCCTAGAATACAGACCTTATTGAGGGAAAAAGAATCATGGAATTATGTTGACATGAACCCCTATTTCTTACTATTTATTCTTAGTATTGTCTGACATATCCTCATTTCTACTTTGATTTGATACTTCTATTTTTCTCTACTTTCTATTAAAATATGGTATATCTTTTTAAAATGTGCTTTTGCTTGTGCTTTTTGAGAAAATGAAGACCTTCTGGGACAATCAGACCTGTCCTGTTTTTCCTTCACTGGTCCTTACTGTGTCCATTTTCCCAAAACACATTCCCAAAAAGAATTTCATAAAAATCCTATTTCCACCAAATACATCATAGAAAAAGGATTCCATTTCTAGTATATTTGGAAAATATTTATTGTTACATCTCCTTGTTGAATTTAATAAACTCAAGAGCAAAGTTTCTAAGTAATCTAGTAGTAGAGATATTTTGTAATTTCATTTAATCCAGTGGGGTTTTTTGGGGGGAGGGATTCTTTTTTTTATTAAATCATAGCTGTGTATATTAATGTAAGCATGGGGTACCATGCACTGGTTTTATATACAATTTGAAATATTTTCATCAAACTGGTTAACATAGCCTTCCTGGCATTTTCTTAGTTCTTGTGTTAAGACATTTATATTCTACATTTAGTAAGTTTCACATGTACCCTTGTAAGATGCATTGTAGGTGTGGTCCCACCAATATCGTCCCTCCATCCATCCTCCCCCCTCTCCTTCCCTCCCTTTCCCCTTTCCTCCAGTGGGTTTTTTTTGAGACAGAGTGTCACTCTGTTGGCACTGAATAGAGTGCCATGGCATCATAATAGCTTGCAACAACCTCAAACTCTTGGGCTCAGGTGATGCTCTTGTCTCACCCTTCTGAGTAGCTGAGACTACAGGCGCCCACCACCATGCTTGGTTAGTTTTTCTATTTTTAGTAGAGATGGGGTCTTGCTCCTGTTCAGGCTGTTCTCAAACTCCTGAGCTCTAGTGATCCACCCACATAGGCCTCCCAGAGTGCTAGGATTACAGGTGTGAGCCACCTTGTCTAACCTAATCCAGTGTTTTAAAAATTTACTTGTCTTTGAAACCATTTTCCTTCTAACATTTGTTAAGATCACTCAGTACTAGTGTACTATAAAATGAGTGAGTACAGATGATGTTTATAGAGCTCTGTGCTTATGAGAATGGTAAGGAAAAATGACTACAGGGAAAATGAAGTTATCAATTTCCAGCTCAAACTTGAATGGAAAGGCAAATGAATTCAGTTTTTAGGTGTTGAGATTGAGGTGGTGACATGTAAGTATACGTTTATAGGATGTGAATTTAGCAAGATGCTGTTTTATTTATATATTGCTGTATAGCGAACCACCCTAAAATTAATGACTTAAAACAATAATCTTTGTATTTGCTCAAAATTCTGCAGTTTAAGCTGGGCCCATCTATATGGCTTTTTGTTTGTTCTTGAGGTTCTTACTCACTTGGCTGCAGTAATCTGGAGGTGGCTGAGGGCTGGGCTCAGCTGGGAGGCTGGACAGCTGCATATTTTTCTCTCCATTAGTCTCAGACCCTCTCCCCCTCCACCTGAGCCTTCCACATGGTGTCTCCTGTAGGGCAGACAGATTTTTTACATGATAGCTCATGATTCCCAATAGTGCAAAAATAAAAGCTCTTAAAGAAGTAGCTCAGTATTCCATTCTATTCAATATTTTTATTTTGGTTGGAGCCCATTGCTAAAGAGCTGGCATTCCATTTTGGGGGTGTCCTCTTGCTCTAATTTTTCATACTTCTTGAATTCTTTCACTGATCCTTCTCATCTGGGGAAGCTGTCACTTTTTGAATTTCTTTTGTGTAAATGGGGCTTCTCCACCCACACACATACTTGTATAGGTGTGTGTATAGCCTATGTTGGGTAAAAAACTTTGCTTGTAGGTTCTTTGATGATGATCTAGGTTCTGGATGGATGACTTAGTTATAAATAATCCTTAGTTTGTTGGTTTTCTCAATTTCAAATTATTTATAGGATCTAATAGCGGTGAGCTATTTGTGTGGGTAGATTCCCTGTCCCTCTTTGATGAGGGAGTATGGAGACCTTTGAAATCATCTCTCTTTCTCTAGTCCTATGATCTTCTTCTTTTCCTCTTATGATTTTCTTAACATTGTGAATTGTATTGGCATACCCAGTTTAATTTCTGAGTTAGTAGGTGGTCTTTCTGGGTAAGAATCAAAGACATCCTATATGATTGAGCCAGTAAGTGCTGAAAAGACATGTGAGATAACCTTCTTGTCAGTAGGTGGCACCTGCCAAAAGAAACATCTGCAATATTGTTTTAGGATCCTGTGGTCGGTTCTGTTTTCCCAGGAGAATTGCTAGAATGCTCAGATGGTGGGTGGGGCCCTAGAACCTCCAGATGAGTCCTTATTCACCACAGCAGAAGTGGGTAGAGGAGTGAGGCTGGGTGAGGCAGGGTTGGGTGAGCCTGCCACAGGCTTCAAAAAGCTGCTAAGGTCCTGTGTTGTTTCGGGACTTGTCAAAGTTGCACCCCCTACTCCCCTTGCGCGCCCCCCCCCCACATTTTCTGCGAAAGCTGTCAGAGTTAGGGAGAGGTTGAAGTAGCCCTACCCAGCCAGAAAGTCTGCTTGAGGAGTCAGGGTTGTTCAGGATTGGGTTACCTTCTTCTCACCCGTCCTCTACTCTGTGGTCTCCAGTGTCTGTGAGCAGGCAGGAAGTCACACTTGCTGAGCTCCCCCACAATGGTGCTGTGGGCTGGGAGGTTCCCTATCTAAAATCCTGTCCTAGGCTGAGAGCATGGCCTAATATGGCTTTAATAATAAATTCATTATATTAACATATAAATATCATAAAATCTATTTGTAATATATGCCTTATATAATGTAAACATTTGTAATATATAAATATATTTATTATCAAATATTACCTTTTTTACATAAAATAAGCCACAGGCCTAGTTCAGGTCCAAATGAGGGGACCATAGAAGGGTGGGAATACAGGGTATATGTTTGATGGGGGGCCATCATGCTGCAGACTACCAAGATGTCATACAGCAAATAGAAAGTACATCAGCTTGAGGAAGAGTTTTAAAATTTCCCATTTAGTTGTTTGTTTCCCCACACTAGAACACTGAAGCAAAGACTTTCATTTACTGTTATATTCACAGCACTTAGCATAGTACTAGGTATTTGGGAGGAATTCAATAACCTTTGTTTAATAAATGAATATATATAAAGAGAAGAACAGACAGTTAAGTACCTAACTTCCTTCAGAAATACTTTACAGAGAGTGTATTTAGGGAACAGAGAATTAGACAATGAGTGAGTTTCACAGGAAGGAAGGTGGATGATAGTGTTCATTATAGCAGAAGAGTCAAGGAGTCTAGAATAGAGTAGAAAAAACCCTATAAGCTTTTATTAGCCTTCTTTGAAGTTGCATATGTCATTCTTTATTCTGTCTTCTTTGGTTGGTTGGTTGAAATGTTCAGATATTTCTCAGGTTTTAAAATCTTTAGCCAAATTTTATGCTATTAAGCAATTTAAAGTGCAGTAACCCCAAATGAATCTGTTTTATGGTAATGATACTGAGAGAGGAATATTTTGACTTATTACTTTTAAACTTTTATAGATTTATAAAATGTCAGCATTTTATAAAATCTTTAATAATGTCTAAAGAAAATAAAAACAAAACAATCCCAACACTTAAGGAGGGCGAAGTTGGAGGATAGCTTCAGGTGTGGAGTTTAAGACCAGCCTGGGCAATACAGCAAGACCCCATCTCTAAAAACAACAATAATGACAAACCTAGTAAAATCAGAAAAAAGCTATAGACTCTAGAGTTACAGTCATAAGTAGAACTTACATTCAATATTTTTTATTGTATTGTATTAAAATATAAATGGTAAAATTTATCATTATAAACTTTTTTGAGGGTATAGTTCTGTGGCATTAAGTGTATTCACAGTGTTGTGCAACCATCACAACCATTTATCTTCAGAACATTTCCATCATCCTATATTGAAACTATATACCTATTAATCAACAAGTCCCATTCCCTTCTTCCTCCAGGCTCTGGCAACCACCTCTTTCTTTATGAATTTTATAACTAGGTATCTCATATCAGTAGAATAATAGAGTATGTATCCTTTTTGTGTGACTTACTTGATTTAGCATGTTTTCAAGGTTCACCCACGTTGTTTCATTCTTTTAAAAGGCTGAATGCTATTCCATTGTATGAATAGAATATGCCACTTTTTTAAATTAATTCATCCATCTGTTGATAAACATTTGAGTTTTTTTTTCTTTTTATTAGTATAATTTTTTTGCATGATTATAGCAGTTTTGCACTTTTACCTCTTTATAGTCTATTTAAATTCTCTATGTTCTCTTTTCCAGTTTTGCTTATTCAGGAAAATTTCTGGCCCTGGAGAGATCAAAGACATTTCCAGCTATAAGTAGAAAGCAGGGCCGTGTTCTTTTCATAGTTGGAGAACATGAAGTTGGGCTTGTACAGGGGCTTGAAAAAAGTGGACAGTATTTGTCTGAAGATAAAGTATTTATTATAAAAGGAAAGGGAAAGAATTTTATCACTTAAATAGCTATGTGACTTTAGACAATGCATTTGATCTGTTTGTGTCTCAGTTTCCTCAATTATGAATATGGAAATAATATCCATGTCATAGTTTTATTATAGGGATTAAATGAAAGTGCTTGGTTCAAAAGAGGTTAATAGATAAAATGAAATTTCTGTGTTGGTGTTTTTGTCTCACATCATGAAAAAAGTGCCTGGTGGATTTTCACGGTTTCGGCTGAACAATTGGTATGACCTGGGTTAAATACAGGTTATATCATAATCCTTCAGGGGCCTGGGGATAGCAGAGCCAGAAACAGTCATTTTCCATGTTGCTGAGACTTGGTGTTTAAGTGTGGGGGGAATCGCATGATACCCATGTTAGGAAGCTGTGGGAAGTGAAGATAAACAGCAGGTTTGTATATGGGCCCCATGGAGAGGAATAAGGCCAGATGCCTAATTGTAGGCGCTGATGTGATTTGCAGTTGAGCTGCTTATCACCCGGGCAACTCGCTTTTGCTAGATTTAGAGTGATTACCACCAGAGATTTATTTATTCAGTTATGATTAATGATTCTTATGATAATATTGGGAAGGTCAGTGAAAAACTAAAAACTGTCATTTAGTGAATATTTACTATGTTCCAGATTCTAGGCTAAGCTCATTACATATGTCATCTCCTACGACACATATACTCCTCCCAATAATTCTGTGAGGCATGTGCCATTGCCAATTCCACTTTACAGATGAAGAATTTGAGTGTTAGTGAGATTAAACAATTTGTGGAAGATTGCATAGCTATTAAATGGTGAAGTTGATATTTGAGCTCAAGTACTTTGACTTAACTATGCGTTAACAACTACAAAGATGCTAATACAAAGATGAATTACCTTCCTTTATGTTCTGATATCTTTCATCCAAGGTTATTTGACTTAATTACAATTACATTAACATAGTATTCCTCAATTATTATAATATAATTGGAAGTTTAAAATGAGAAAAGTATCACTATTTTAGTTAATACTGATTTTCTCTTAGATAAGGAAAACTAAAAAACTTCTCATATTTCTACAAAAAGAGAGACTGTACATGAAAGTGATTCAAGGTTAAAGATACCGAGGTTAAGCCTATGCAAGAGTCCTCAAACTACGGCCTACAGGCCACATGAGGTGGTGTGATTTTGTTTGTTCCCTTTTTTTTTTTTACTTCAAAATAAGATATGCTCAGTGTGCATAGGAATTTGTTCATAGTTTTTTTTTTTAAACTATAGTCTGGCCCTAAAACAGTCTGAGGGACAGTGAACTGGCCCCCTGTTTAAAAGTTTGAAGACCCCTGCTAGAGGATGTTACAAAGTCATCTTTAAGAATAATATTATATTTCTAAGTAATATCACTAATAAGAATTTGCCCTCTGAAAATTTTGCTGAAAGAAAGGCATATTCTTTAATTTTATTTGTCTTGTAAATATTAGACATCTATTGGTGATTATGTACTGTGAATCTTTACAGTATTATAAAAGGCACAGACTCTTCCCTCAAGGAGGCCATAGTCTGGTGGTGAAAATGTTTCTGCAATTACTGTAATAAAGCATAGGGTCTTGTGGCCAGAGGATTTAGCCCTAACAGGACGGTGTAGAAAAGAAAGCTAAAGCAGAGAAACTCAGGTCGAAGTTTAGTTGGCTAGGGTACAAGAGGAATCGATAGAAAACAGAATACATAAAATTAAAAACTAAATGATAAACTTGGAAAAATATTTATAGCTTATTTTTGGTACTCAAAGGGTCGATATTTCTAGTACATAAACCACTTTTATAAGCAATAATCTTAAAATCAACTTCTTTGGACAGAGATTTAAAAGAGGAAGTTTTCAAAGCACATTGTTAATGTTAGAGTGAAGAAAGAAAAGGAATTCAGGCGGCGCCTCTGGCTCAGTGGGTAGGGCGCTGGCCCTATATACTGAGGGTGGCGGGTTCAAACCCCACCCCGGCCAAACTACAACAACAACAACAACAAAAATCGCTGGTGTTGTGGTGGGCATCTGTGGTCCCAGCTACTCGGGAGGCTGAGGCAAGAGAATCACCTAAGCCCAGTTGGAGGTTGCTGTGAACTGCATCGACATAGCACTCTACCAAGGGGAATAAAGTGCGACTCTGTCTCAAAAAAAGAAAAAAGTAAACAAGGAATTCTCTAAAGAATTCCAAATAGCCTCGGTAGTAATAGAATTTAGTACAAAATTGAGATTTATTTTTTCAATAATCAATTTGTTAAATATTCAAAGATTGATAACAACCAGTATTGATGAGGCAAGGCTAAGGGTTTAAAAGACACTGTCATTCACTTATAGGTACAGATTAAATAGTTTCATCCTTCTTAGAGAAATTGATAATACGTATTGGAAGCATTAATTTCTTCTATCAGATAAATTTTACTTCAAGTGATTAATTCAAAGGAAATGAATAATCAGAACTCTGGGAAGAGTGTATGGAAGAGCTATATGATGGCACTATTTACAATAAATAGAAAAGTAACAATCTTGTTGGTTAAATACTTACGTGATGTCATGCCATTGGCATTGTCGAAGACTTGTAAAAGAAGATACCAAAAACCACACATAATGAATTACTAAGTAGAAAAGCAAGAATATAAAAATATTTACATTATGATTCTGTATATGTATTTAAATATTAGAATGACATTCATTAAAATATATGCAGTGGCTTTAGGAATGTGGTAAAACTTCAGTTGAGTTTTTCTTCTCTGTACTATTTGTGTTTTCTATACTCTCTGTAATATACCAGTACTATTTTAGGAATTTATATAATTTGATAATGTCTTGATTTTATAACATACAATGATCACAAGAGTCAATTCAGCAAGTGTCTTTCCTTTTCAGTGATGTAATTAAGTGAATTATGCATGTTTAAAATTTTAATATAGCCTTTCCTGATTTTACTGGTTTTTCTCTGTAATCTATACTATCTTCAAAGTAAATGTCTTGCAGATATTTTTAAGCAGTCTGTATATTAAGACACATGGCAAACATTGGTCATCTTTTGACCAGTGTAGTTTTTTTAATAGTTCATATATAAATGACAGTATAATAATATTTTATTTATAATAATAAAAGGAAAGTGGCTTAAATTATAACAGAATTATATAGAACATTACTTAGAATTTTTTTTAATTTCAAAGAAAACACTAACTAGTCTTACCAAAGAAAAGCCTTCCATCATCTGTCTATAGATAAAGATTGAAGAAAAAAATAAGAAGGAAGAAAAAATATCTCTTTTAGAAGGATTAGGTGTTAAATTTTCCCTGAGACGGGATGGTTACACTTAATGACCTCTTCTTACTTCCTCTAATAAATTTTCTTTTTATTTTCTTTTAGTATAGAATAATGAAAAATATTTCCTGGTACAGTGACTCTAAAGTTATTGAATCAAATGAAGTCTCTGAATACATCTCTTGTGTAGCATATGAGATGCATTTGTACTGCTGAGGTTTGATAGTTAAAACGACAAGTAACTTAGTTCTCTAAATTTATTAGGTAAAACTGTTTTATAATCAAAATTGTATTTCAAAGAATTGAGTTTTAGAAATTTGCTTTAATGCTAAGGAAAGTCATTTTTTATTAGGTAAGAATTAATTAAAATATCTTTTCGTGCTTTCGTGTCCTTTCGTCTTTCACTTATAGCTGAAGAGTGACTTACAGACATGATTTTTGAATGTAATTTAAGTGGTTGGTTTTCTTTAATGGGGAAATTAGGAAAATAAGTTGTTAACCCACAACAGATTATTGATTTTCAAGTACAGACATGTGCTTCATAACAATGTTTTGGTCAACAAATGACCACATGTGCCATAATGTTCCTTAAGATTGTAGCGGAGCTGAAAAATTCCTATCACCTAGTGGTGTCTTAATGATCATGACTCTGTATAGACTTAGGCTAATATGAGTGTTAGTGCCTTAGTTTATAAGCAAAAAGTTTACAAAGTAAAAGAAAAATAAACATTTTAAAAACAAAAATAAGCTATGGAATAAGATTATAAAAAAAAGGAAATATTTTTGTACGGCTGTAAAATATCTTTGTGTTTTAAACTAGTGTTATTACAAAAGACTCAAAAAGTTAAAAAAAAATTTTATAAAGTGAAAAATGATTAAGCTAAGGTTAACTTGGTATTGAAGAAAGGAAAACTTTTTATAAATTTAGTGTAGCCTGTGTACTGTACAGTGTTTATAAAGTGTACAGTAATGTGCAGTAGTGTCATAGGCCTTCAGATTCATTTACTACTCACTGACTGAACCAGAACAACTTTCAGACCAGCAATCTGCATAGTAAATGCTCTATACAGGTGTATCAGTTTTTATGTTTTATACCACACTCTTACTGTACCCTTTCTATGATTATATATGTTTAGATACCCAAACACAAATGCTTACTGTTGTATTGCAACTGCCTGTAGTATTCATTATGGTAAAGTGCTGAATAGGTTTGTAGCCTAGGAGCAATAGGATACAGACTATACACACCTAATATGGTTATTAATGTTATTACAAAAGACTCAAAAAACATAGCCTAGGTGTGTGGAAGGCTGTACCTTCTAGGTTTGTTAAGCATACCCCATGATGAGAAGAGTCACTCAATGAAGCATTTCTCAGCATATGATCCCATTGAAGATTTAGAAATTGTACTCTAACATATAAGATCTTTCCAAATATTATAGTATATTTTCGATTATTGCTTTTGGTCTCTCAAGTTTTCTATTAGTTAAATCAACACTTTAGCAGCCGAGACAACTGTGTGGTAAGCACAGCAGGCTCTTGGCAAAATCACGAAGCACAACAAATATATCTTTGGACCTTTCATCTTTTCTTTTGGTATGTTTCCACTCAGATTCTTTATTTATATTCTTTTTTTGGCAGGTTCTGTCCTAAGCACACTAGACTTTCAGAAACCTTGATACTTTCCTATTCTTTAAAGAAAGTAGTGAATTCATGATATGTACTAATCTTCAAAATGAATTTGGAAGTTTCATTTAAGAAACATAATCTCTTAATCCAATAAATTAATTTAAGACCCTTATAGAATGACAACTGATGCTGAAAATTTCAAACACTGCTGGTATGTCTCATGGGTCTTCTCAAATCACAGTGTATGAGCTTGCCCAGTCTACTCCGTCCCCAAGTCCACTCATACAGACCCTGGCTTGTTTATTTGGTGTCCTTTTATGCTACAGCAGGTGTCATTTGTATACTAAAAGGTCTAGGATCAACATCATAGAATAAATTCTCAGAAACTGGATTTGAGACAGATGATGACCAAATTATGTCTTATATTAATAATTTGATATACATGTGAATATAAAGACTATATAGAAATATATCTTTTAAATTGTGCTTTAATTTCTATAATCAGATATGATACACTGAGATAGAGGTATAAATTTTATATATCAAGAAAATAAAAAGCACATTTATACACTTAATAGTTTAATTCCCTTAAAATAGAGAAAGTTTTGAATTTAATTAAAAAAGTAGAGATCACATTTGTATGGTTACAAAATTAACATTATCATTATTAGGAAAAAGTAAGTAAATGTTGCTGAGCACTTATTATGCACTCAATTCTATTATTTTAAAGAATCATATTGAATCATACATTCACTCCATACTGAATCTCAGAGTCAAAGCATTCTATAATAGACATACTCTTAGACAATGTGAATGTTACTTTCTTTGCATTATTATTATCTATTATTGCTTAATATTTTGATGTAGCAATTGTCTGATTCCTTTTCTGAATGTATTTATGTTCATTCGTTCTTTACAAGGTTTTTGTTTCTAATCCTTATCTTAAACATTATTATTGTTATTAAATTTTAAGTGTTTTTAATTTTGTGAAGGCGGAAAAAAAAAAGGAAACCTAATTAACACATGTATATGTAAAAATTAAAAAAAAATCATAAAATATGGTTCCTGCCTTCAGGCAGTTTAAAATATTAAGGAGATATGCCTTTCATTCTTTTGCTCAGCAAACATTTGTTGAATGTTTACATATGTAAATTAAGAATACTTCCTCTTGAGGGGTTTACAGGCTAAGGAAGAGATAAAATATGTACATTAATATTACGAAACAAATTTGTAAATGGTAAACTGGTAAAATAGAAGTTCAAATAAAATGTGAGGTTTGGAGGCCACATGCATAAAAAGAAAGGTGTCCATGTGAAGATAGGTGTCCGCATGTCTAGAAGAGAGGGGTTGTAAACACGTGGGCTCATACAGTGGAATGGATATACAATCCACTTATAATTAGCATTTTTCAGAGATTTACAGAAATTGCATGTAGGCATGTAGAAATATAAAATTAGATAATTTAAATAAAAATATCAATAATAATGAAATGTAGTACATTTTTGGGTGGGCGTAAATTTTGAATGTTGAATATTTGACTCACTTAACTGTGAGAGGAATATTCCTGTTTGCTTTATAGAACTTTGTAATACTGAGTTGAACCCCAAGTAAGAGTGCCCTATGACAATTAAACTTCAAGGTCAATAGTTAAGAGGTAATATGAATCGTTGTTTTAAACTCGAGATCAAATGACTCCCAAACCTAAAACGTTTGTTAAAAACATTTTGAATATTAACATTGCCAAAGAAAGACTGTTCAGTCAGAAGGAAAAATGGTTGGCACCCTGGAGAGCATGGCAAATGATGATTAGTGTCCCTCAAGTCCTGGGGAGGGAATTGAGGGGACCCAACCTCTCTAATGACCTATCCAGATCTATTATAGATTCAGTGACTTTAACTTATGTAATCAAATATTTGAATCTTACCTAACTCATCCAGGTTTGATGCTACATTCACCAAACAAACTTAATTACAGTTTTACTTTCCATGGTGGTGCTGGAGAGGGCAGTAGCCTCAGCAGTGGTATATTATAAATTAACAAATCTTGGTGAGCAAACGTATTATATTTCCCTTTTTTTTTTTAATGATACAGACAAAAAGTTCTTTATTTTCAGCTTGTTTTAAAATGAAACAATTAGCAGTATTTCATGGGTGATTGCCATATTCCCTTCTATTCCAAAGGAGTGATTCTATCAGAACTAGAGAATAAGGTAAAGTGGTGTTACTTTAAATTCTGTTATGATTTTTATACCACTTATGCTCCCTAAATTGCAAAACTTCCTTATGATTTCAAAACTTTACAGGGAAAAAGGAAACATCTTGGTGATTTGCTGCCAGTTGCTGTATATGTCTTTGTTAAACTCTGGACATATGAATTGATTGGTTATTTTAGAAGTGTTTTCTGTTTTTAACTAATTTATGTGTTTTATGTCTATTTTAGTTTTTAGAATATTATAGGAGTGTACACATTTTGATTACATAATTTGCTTTTGTACCTTTTAAGTCAAAGTTATAAGTGTGCTGTTTACCCAAAGTATGTGCATTGCACCAGTTAGGTGTGAATTTACCCAACCTTTTCTGCCCCACCCACCTACTTGATTTCTGTTGAGTTTTATTGCCATATGTGCACATTAGTTCTGATCCATCAGTTCCAATTTAGTATTACATACGTTTGTTGTTGTTGTTTTCTCATTCTTGTGATACTTCACTTAGTAGAATGGTCTCTACTTCTATACAGGTTGTTACGAATGGTACTAGATTACATTTTTTTTTTTTTTTTGGTCTGGTTAGTACTCGATGGCATACATATACCACTTTTGTTAATCTACTTATGAATTAATGGGCACTTGAATGTTTTCACATCTTTGTAATTGTAATTGTGCTGCTCTAACCATTTGAGAGGAAGTGTCTTTTTGATAAAATGTCTTTTTTTCCTTGGGGTAAATACCTAGTAGCAAGATTGCTGGGTCAAATGGTAGGTCTACTTTTAGTACCTGAGGCTTCTCCATAATACTTTTCATACAGGTTATGCTAGTTTGCAGTCCCACCAACTGTGCAAAACTGTTCTTTTCTCTCTGCATCCACACCAGCATCTGTTGTTTTGCGACATTTTGGTAAAAACCATTCTCACTGGAATAGGGTGATAGCTCACTGTGGTTTTGACTTGCATTTCTCTGCTGATTAGAGAAACATATATTTCCATTTATTTGTCGGCCATTAGTCTATCTTCCTTTGAGAAATTTCTGCCTATATCATTGCCCCACTTTTTAATAGGGCTGTTTTTTTTTTTTTCCTTGATGATTTATGTGAGTTCTTTGTAGATTCTGGTTATTAGCTCTTTATTGCATATATAGCATGCAAATATTTTCTCCCATTCTATAGGTTGTCCGCT
Organism: Loris lydekkerianus; assembly: GCA_963574355.1. Lineage (NCBI taxonomy): Eukaryota > Metazoa > Chordata > Mammalia > Primates > Lorisidae > Loris > Loris lydekkerianus. The sequence goes on along the minus strand of CAUYPK010087222.1, from coordinate 5,452 downwards.
TTGTTGATTGTGTCCTTTGCTAGACAGATGCATTTTAATTTAATCAGGTCCCTTTTGTTTATTTTGTTACTGACGCAATTGCTTTTGGGGTCTCCTTTATAAATTCTTTCCCTAGGCCAATATCTATAAGAGTTTTTTCAACATTTTCTTATAGAATTCTTAAAGTTTCATGCTTTAGGTTTAAGTCCTTTATCCACTGTGAATGGTGAGAGGTACAGATCCTGTTTCAGTCTTTTCCATATGACTGTCCAGTTTTTCCAGCACCATTTGTTGAATAATAATTCTTTTCCCTGGTGTATGTTTTTGTTTGCTTTATAAAGATCAAATGGGAATAGGAGGATGATTTCATCTCAGGGTTCTCTGTTCTGATCCATGGGCCCATGTCTCTGTTTTTGTGCCAGGACCATGCTATTTTGGTTCAATATTAATTTAAAGCAAATCTTATCGCCAGCATTCCCAAAACAACATTATCCCCAGTGAAATGTCACGTGAATTGAATTGTTTGCCATTTCCTAGAAATCTGTTGGCCAACTATGCTTGTCACAAGAACTCATTGTGAAAAGATTTGCTGTGTTTTTTGTGCTTTTTTTCATTGCCTGGCCGGCTTTTATTTTTTCCCCAACTTCATTGAGTTTAATCGACAAATAAATGAAAAATGAAAGATTGTACCATTTGACCAATATCTTCCTATTCTTCCACACATGAACACTTGGCAACCATCATTTTACACTGTTTCTACAAGTTTTTTAATGACACCACATATACCACATTATATGTGATACTATGCACTATTTGTCTTTCTCTGGCTAATTTCACTTAGCAAAATACCCTTCAGATTCATTCATGTCATCACAAATGGCAGAATTTCCTTCTTTTTATGACTAAATAATATTCCATTGTCTCCATATACACGATATATTCTTTTTTTTTTTTTTTTTTTTAGACAGAGTCTCACTATGTTGCCCTCAGTACAGTGCCCAAGCGTCACAGCTGACACAACCTCAAACTCTTGGGCATAAGAAATTCTCTTGCCTCAGCCTCCCAAGTACCTGGGACTACAGGCACCCATCACAATGCCTGGCTTTATTTATTTATTTATTTATTTATTTATTTATTTATTTGTTGTTGTTGTTGGAATTGTCAGTGTTGGTTAGCTGGCCCAGGCTGGGTTTGAACCTGTCAGCCTGGGTGTATGTGGCTGGCACCCTACCCACTGAGCTGCAGGCCGCCCTATACCATATATTCTTTATCCATTCCTATGTCTATGGACACTTAAAGTGTTTCCCTATCTTGGCTATTGTGAATAATGCTGGAGCAAACATGGGAGTGCAAATATCAAAATCATAACTCTTAAGGTGCTTAAGAGAAATACTCAAAACTTGGTACATTCATAATAGTGCAAATCAGTGAAGTCCCTTGAGAGACAATTGACATTTCCAGGAAACATCCCTTTTTATTACTCACTTCACTTGAATTTTCCAATAATTTTGTGAAGACATGTGTGACTTTCAGACACATCATTTGTTACATTTGACTTAATATCATAGTTGCTTACTATAAATAAATGAAAATCATGAGAGAACAAATTATTTTAATGTAGAAATTAATCATGGAAAACCTGCATTGAGGCTAAGACCCCATAACTACCATACAACTTCTAGGTACAACTCATATATTTATCTTATTATTTGTACATGGCTGTTTTTTCTCCAAACATATTTTATGTTGTTAAGACCAAGAGCATATTTTGCTTCTTTTTGACCTCATGGTATTAAAACAGAAAGTTGATAAAATTGTTTAATGAATGAAATTCAGAAGCTACAAAACATTGCTTTAAAAGAAAGGGTATAGAGCCTTTTTATTTCTGTTAATACTATACTTTTTTAAAGAAAGGGATTTACATTAGAAGAGAAGTAACGGGGGAAAAAAAACCTGGTGAGGATTAAGGTTTTGGTAGAGAAACATGGAGGTACAATAAAACTACTTTGCTGAAACTAATGGCCAGAATAATTCCAATTCTTGTTTGATTTATGTTCTGTGATGAGTTTGCTACTTTACTTAGAGTATAGGCCTTATTAACCCAATTTTAAGTTTAAAAGTTAGCCATCAACAAAAGATAAAGTTGCGGAATTCTCTTCAAAAGAATTATTAACAAATCCCCTTCTGTCATTATTATGTTAGTTTAAAATGACTGCTAGAGGTAAATGATAATGACATAGATTATTTCAGAAATCTTAGTATATCAATCTTGAATAAATTTTTATATTTGTGTTCTAGTCAGAGTTATGATCTTAAGCTATATTTTAATAATCCATTTAGTTCTCCATATATCTATACACAAAAAGACTGAATGTGAAATTATAACTAAGCAAAAAATATTTGTGTTTGTGAATATGATGTACTAATTACTTTTAGTCCTCAAAGTAATAGCAGTACAATATCAAGTTCAGTAAAATAGACTGGAGAAATGTTATAACTTTAAAATACAAAGAAATTAAGAATCCTAAAGTCAGTTGGATAGAGAAGAGATTGCTTTTGTTCCTTTGCTTATTTCTATGTCTGTGAAGTTTTCTGCCCTGTGCCATGGACTGCAACTGATTTTTAGCACACCTATAATCAACATTTATTCTGAATATTATTTATAAATTGACTTTTATGGCTGACATTTCATTATACTCTTCTATACCTAATACTGGTTCTTAGGGAGAAAAAAAGAAGAGTACTATTGGTGATTTTTAAAATGTCATACTCTTGATGTCTTGTTCCTAGTTTCATTTACATCCTCCAGGAGGTACAATTTTTAGACAACTCCTTGAGTATCCTCTTAGTCACAAATCCCACTGATATCAACTGTCATCTGTGGTTCCTTAAAGATTTTTATCTGCACATTTATAGTCATTTATGTTTAACAAAACATTTATTGATTAACATTTAGGAGTTTTCCAATATTTTGCTATTACAAATACTGTTGCCATAACCATCACTACACTTCTACCTTTGTGTTCTCATTCATAGGCTAATTTTATAGAATACATTCTCAGTAGTCAAAATGTTTAAAATTATCAGAGATCTGTTTAAAGTCAAATTTAAGAAACACTTTTTTATTAAATTTAAGAGCTTCTTAATAGGATAATTTCTGCATTCTAGAAACATAAGCACTAACGAGAACAAAACATTCAATGAAACAAATATGTGGCAATTACATGACTACCTGCCATTTATCCTATTTCCCTTATTTGAGTCATCTTTGAAACTTCTCTTTTGTTTGCTAAGAATACTATACCAGTTTTGAAATAGGCATTCCAGTATATATACTTGGCCTGAAAAATGCCCTGAAAAATGAATTCATCCTTTTATTGACTCAATACCTATTTTCAAGTACATTGTAAGTTCAGGGAACTATATTTATTAGGTGTGATGGGGATAGGAAGATGTATCATATAATGATTTTATCTTAAGGATCATAATAATTGAAAATGAGACAAGATTTAAATTTTAAAAGACAGTGCAAATGTTTTAGCAAATTCTAGAAATTAAAGTTAAGGATTAAACAGCTTCTAAAGAGGCAGGCAAGACAAAAGCAAGTAATCAGGGAAGGTTTCATGGAAGATGTGTTTTGTTAAACTTTGACGGATAGATTTAGAACTGTGGGGATAAGGGAGAAAGGCATGCAGTTTCACACCTCTACCATTTGTTAAGTACATTTTATTTTCTAGATAAGAGACATTTTGTAAATTAAGCACTTTATATTTTTAATACATCTAATCCTCAAAAATCACTATGTAGACAGGTGGTTGTTATTTCTGCTTTACTGGTAGGAAATCTAAGGTCCTGGCATAAAATAAATGGCAGCACCAAAACCTGAACGAAGATCCAGCTATAGTGGCATGAATGAAGCTAGAAACCTTAACACACAAAATAATGATTAGGAATAACTGAGCCATTGATTGGGTTTAGGTGGAGTATTAGACAAATATAATAAAAGAGAGTAATGGTTAATGAAATTGGAAATTTGTCAGAGTGCAGCCTGGAGGTCGTCAAATACCTATGTAGCACTTTGTAGAGAATTATTGACTAGGTGGTGAAATAATTTGATAGCTTGAAAGTAAGAATGGGGGCAGCACCTGTGGTTCAAGGAGTAGGGCGTTGGCCCCCTTATACCAGAGTGGTGGGTTCGAACCCAGCCCCAGCCAAAAACTGCAAAAAAAAAAAAAAGGTAAGAATGAAGAAAGGTTACTGATTTGATAACTTGCTGGCAATTAATATAGCAAATGCATCTATTCAGTAATTTCTCTATACCAGAATTGTGAATTGCAAATGTTACCAGTGTTGATAATAATGAGGGCAAAGAAATGACCACTAGATGTGGAAAGGGGAAGGAGCTGGTTTCATTAGGTACTTTCTCCCCTAACTTCACCTTATCAACTTTTTGAGTGATCCATTTGATACCTCTCTCACTAGTGGAAATTATAATAGCAGTAATAACAATAAATAACAATAAATATAATTTATTAAGCTTATTTTAGACTGTGCTGATTGCCTTATGTATATTATCTTATTTAGCCTTCAAAATAACTTTATGGCGTAGATAAACATTACCTGTATTTTGCTAGTAAGGAAACTGAGGTTAGATGCTTAAAGAACTTACTTATGGTTAATAATGCAAGATTTACTCAATGTTTGTCTTGAAAGCCATTAGAATGTAAAAGTTGTATTTTAGCACTGATTTTTTTTAAATGTTTCACTCCACGAGGTCTGGAGTATTTGCAATGCCATCCTCTGAGCTTGAATACTACTGCTTACTTATATATTTTTGATTATTTTATAATTTTATATGATGTTTTCTTTTGTTGATTATCACAAGTCATTCTGAGAATGATAATAGCAGAACATTTATTTAGCAATTACTCTGTGACAGTCACTGCTATACCCCCCTGTATTAAACATATTTAATCCTTGCAAGAACCCTACTAGGGTTATCATCATTTTACACTGAGGAAACAGGCAGAAAGAATATATCCAGATCCTAAGGTCAAAACCAGCATTTGAACTCAGGAGTCTACCTTCATCACCTATGCTTTTATCCACAAACTTATGAGTCCTTTTGACCATAGATAAAAGGTAGATTTTGAGGGGTTTTACTTCATTATTTTTGGTGTTTTTTACTGTTAAAAATCATATTTATTTAGGATTTGTGAACCCATTACAAACAAACCCATTACAGACAAAACCATTAAAGAAAAACTTGCCTTCAATTTTTTATTTTATTTATTTATTTATTATTTATTTATTTTTTTTATTGTTAAATCATAGCTGTGTACATTAGTGCAATCGCCTGTACCCATTCTAAGATGCACCATAGATGTGGCCCCACCCATTACCCTTCCTCCACCAAAACCTCCCCCCTCCCTTTACAAGCTTGGAGTTGGCAAGATTGCATTTATTTCCACTA